>SNQJ01S0005397.1:118854-145535 GCA_010110895.2 Picea sitchensis | reverse complement strand
ATATCAGCTTCCACCTTCATGTGGTTGGCCCTGTTTAGTAGAGAATAACCTATTCTTGAAACAAAGAGAAGCTCATTAAGGTATGCGACAACTCAATTTTTTTCTAGATTATTTTACATAACTAAATGCATGCTTATTTGCTTATTAATTATTTACTCATATAAAAAAATTGGTTTTTATGATTCTTGCAGGTCTTGGTGATGGAAATGCATCTTGTGGACAACTCTTATAAAGTTGTATGGGCTAATGGATATGGCGAAAGAACAATGAAAAGGTAAGGGTTTTGACGTGTTTTTAAAAGTAGGCTTTATACTAGTAAAAGTTCACAATCCTCATGAATATGTAGATATTGATATATATGCCAAGTTCCATGTGGTGTTTTTATTGTCTAATTTATTTGTTATTGTCAAGTTATTTGTCCAATTTAATGTGTATATATTGCATATATGTGAAGATACATGTGGTGTTTTTATTGTCTAATTTATTTGTCCAATTTAATGTGTAGGTGGTTGTACACTACATTGAGTGTACACTCTTTACCTAGCTCAAATTTAAAATATAAATCAAGAACCCTAAAGAGGTATTTTAAATATAATTTTGGTTTACTTGTAGTTTTTTTATAAAGAAGTATAACTATTTTAGAGAACCCCCATATACAATGTCTTTATCCATATCCTCATTGTGGAAAATAAATTAGAAAATATCCCTCACTTCATTCATTTCCATAATCCTAACCTTATTTTTATCCCTAGTCCAAATCCTAGTTCCTATTAAACAATACATGAAGCTAATCCCAATAATCTAGACTCCTCCTCTCATCCCACATGTTAGTGCAAGTATTATAAGGCTCCAAAGGACACTACTATAAAATGCTTATTCTTATAATAATAATTCACATCCAAATCCTTGTACATAGATAAGAAATCCCTTGATGATCCTAGGGTACACCAATATTTGGACACTTCTCCCCAACAAAAAATAGTCCCTATTCCAAACTCTATTGAAAAATATCCCACATTACTCATAATGACGAATGAAATTTATTCCCTTCTCTAAGTCTCCTTTTTACTCATAATTGTTAGATCAAAGACCAACTTGTCACTATAATCATTGACAATTGTAACCAAAATAATCGCATTTTCCGTCACTCCTCACCCCTCTCCTTATAATTGGGGCTTTGTACAATAGGACATAACTCATCTTCTCATTAATAAACATTGTGGAGTCACCCTTGTCATAGGAATTTTTCAAGAGAATGTTGAATTATATGTATCTCCCCTTGATTACTCTAATTTACTCTTGAACATATCATATGAACAACAATGAAATGATTTATAAGATGTCCATTGAAATACCTATCAACTCTATGAATATAACAAAACCTATGAACTCATATTTATTGCAATACCCTTTCCATGTAATGATGTGACCAAGACATCCTACATAAATATCTTTCTCTCTTAGTTGTAACTCACATCCAACCATTTCATATGGTTTCACATTCTCTCTTCCACACATTCCAAATGATACCTTCTCATCCTTCTACCCAATCAAAAACAATGAAATTCTTTATAATATGCTCATTGCAATACTTATCAACTCTATAAAGATGACAAAAGCTATGAACTCACCTCTTGCAATACCTCTTACTTATAATGTTAATACCCAACAAAAAATAATACATAAATATCTTTCTCTCTCACTTTTACATCACATCAATCCATCTCGTCTCATATGATTGCACTATCCCTCTTCCCAACTCTCCAAATAATACATTGTCATCCTTCCACTTGGGTGCACTCTCACTCTTCTATTCTACTTCTAAATCCCAAACCTCCCCAATGACTTTTAACTCAATATATTTTTTTTCTACCACACTCGAATTAACAAAATACATATATGATCTATTATACCTAGTTCCATAATTGCTTTCCCTTGTCATATCATTGGTTACAACAATGAGGTAGCCCCTTGTTCTTCTATGACTTCTCTTTTCCTTATCTTTCTATTAGTTTTCAAAATCAAGATTTGCTAACATTAAAAAGGTCCCATGTCTTAACACACTTTTATCAAGTTGAATGAAGCCTTGTTCCTATTGGGAGTTTTTTTGGGCTAGATTAGACATCCCATTATCAACTCTAGCCCCTTCTTACCTAGTAGCACCCAATATTACCTATTTCTCCCCTTGTCTTCTTCCTCTTCTAGTGTTCCATGCTCTCCTACATACTCTTCCTCTTTTCCTAGTTCTTCAAATGCTTGGGGAAAGTATTGAATCTCCTCCTTAGCTCTTCTTCCTTACACCCCTTTTTCTCCATTTTTATTTGGTCATAATATCGATGGGTCCCTTATAGGTCATTATCTCAAGAAACAACCTACCTGAGATAACCTCTACCTATTTAGGATCAACTATCACTTCTTTGGTCAGTTTTCCAAGATGTCCCCCTTAATGGTCACATTCCATAGCTTGCAACTATCGAGCCCCTCCCAATGGTGAAATCATATCTTCCTTTGATCCTCTCTAGTGTATGGCACCTTAATGACTATAGAAATCCTAGAACAATGAATGTCATTTGTTACGCTTACTTTAACTCCAAGTTTCCATATGTTACATTTATTCTTGTGATAACCCTATATTAGAGTGTGTTTCCTCTCTCACTCATGTTCACTCTTAGTCAGTTTATGTCAACTCACGCATTTTTCCAATGTCATTCCAGTGTCATCAACTTCTTTCTCTTGCCTTTTTTAGAACTACCCTAAAACCAAAACCTCTCATATTTACCTTTTCATCTATCCTCCATCCTTTCCATAAGAGATCATGCTGCTAATCCTACCTCACTTGTGGTAATATGCCAACCTCTATGATGTAGGTATCTAGCTAAACATGTTCCTACACCATCCTACCTTACGTATAAGTAAGTGCAAGTATCTCCTTGTCACTCTTAATCTTATCAATGATTTTATAGTTGAGATAGTATTATTGTTAGACTCACTCATGGTTTACTAACATGTTCTAGTTATTGTTCCATTAATACAGTAATTAGAAATTGCTCATCTCTAATATCCTAATTTAGCCATTGCATCATTTACATGATAGTTAGGATTATTTATTTTTATTTCATTATTTACATTTCATAGTTTAGTTTCTATCATTCTTATGAAGTGATTAAATTCACTTGTTCCCCCATGTCAAAATTGTGTGTTTAACATGCAATGTTTGCCTACCAATAGTTCTTTCTCATTTGTCTTCTACTTGCCTAACATTACACTAATCCACATGACACACCTTGTAGTTTTACCTTACACTAATTCTCAAGGCATAGGGGTATTCACATTTATGTCATGGGATATATAGGCCTAGTTGATGGAGGATTCCCTCACAACAACAATGTATCTCGTGTGCATTGAAAAGACCCTCATATCACCCCTATATAATTTCTTTCATTGCTCATTCTTTGCATCTTGCTATTATTTGCATCTTATGGATAGAAGTTCCTATAAGGCGAGGTAAAATGTATAGAATCTCATATGTTCATAAATTATCTAGCATTCATTCTTTGGTTACTAATACCCTTCAATCCTCCCTAGCTCATTATAAATCCCTCTTGGATCACCATCAAGGCTTTGTCTAGTTTCAAATTGGTGACTGACTTTGGTTGTATATGGACAAACAATGTTTTAAGGGGCAGTATCATAAAAAACTCAAGCCTATTTGCTATTGTCTCGATATTGTTCTTCAATATATTAATGACAATGGTTGTCATTACTATTTACCTTCCTTGCTATACATCCATAATATCATTTATGTCAATCATCTCAAGCTATATGAGCCATCTATTTTGGAAGAGGAATTTCCAGTCTGCCACTTAGCAGATAATATCCATACACTAGTGGACCTACACACCTGCTACACTTGTCATCAATGAATTACTTCCTATCTTGTTGAATGCCAAGGTCACCATCCCACTCATGACAAATCACTATCCTAAGTTGTTTTTAAAAATAACTTCTTGCATCTTGTTAAGAAATTAGAGACATTATAATATGGCATTACCATATTACAATGTAATATGGTAATCCCATATTACATTGTATTATGGTAATCCCATATTACATTGTATTATGGTAATACCATATTACAATGTAATATGGGAATGCCATATTACATTGTAATATGGCATTACCATATTACAATGTAATATGGTAATACCATATTACATTGCAATATGGTATTACTATATTACATTATAATATGGTATTACCATATTACATTGTAAAATGGTATACCATATTACAATGTAATATGGTAATACCATATCTCGTGTATTTTTTTTTTAAACTTAAAGGACGCATCGCAATATTGACGATAGTTCGTTAGAAGCCAATTTTTATTTTGAACAACCGTGGAAACAACGAAAGTTCGTTGCAATTTTCCATGGTTTTTCGTCACACATACAACAATTGCATCGTAAGTTTTGTCTTGGCATAAATTTTCGTCGCTATTGCCATGCTTTTGCATCGCAACTTTCCACAATTGTTTTTACATTGCCACGGTTTTTCTTCATAATTGCAACGATGTATAAGGTTAACCTATATTGATGGTGATGACACATGGAGAGATAATTTCTTCACTATTTCCATGAACACCTGGTTCATGGATATAGAGATGAAAAATAATCTTGGCTTTCATGGAAATTGTGACGGATAAGTGTGGAAATAACAACGAAAAACGGTGGCAAATTTGGTCATATGTACTAGTGATCGATATAGAACTCATGTATGTCACTCTTGGTCATTTCTGTCAGATCTCAGTTCATTCCAACACATGCATCAGTCCAGTTTCGTTGCTAGTAGCGGTTTTCAATTGTTTAGTTCAAGACTATTTTAGTTTAAAGCATGATAAGTGGTATTTTATGTGTGATAATAACCACTCCTTTTTGTTAACTCAAGTTTGGATTATTCTTTTATATACTCCAACATGTGTTTAGTTCAGTTAATTAGTTGCATTAAAACTAGTAGTATAGAGTTAAGTCTCAATCCCAGATGGACGAGAGCCTCTGCAACTCTTATAAATATGCAGTTTGTGTATGTTTTAAAGGGTTGAGTTTTTTTGGGGAAAAATATCAATACAACGACTGGTTGGACCCATTTTACGAATGGAATAAATGTCTCTACCTAGTGAAGATACTATTGATGACAGTGTGTTTGTGTCCAAATTCATATGTGTTTCTTATCTTGAATACAGTTTTGATTTGTTCGAAGTACATTCCTTTTCCTTCAGCTACTGTATAACTTGTATTTATTAATTTGAAACCTGTTATAACAACTATTCTTTGATGAAGATAATTTTTTAATGTCTTGAAATGATATGCTAAGTATTAAACTTCTTGTAACAGATTATTCATTGAGCGACTTGTTGTTCCCTTTTGTTTTTTACTTCTATTATTTCACTTGTCTGTCATTAGTGTGCCACTAGCCAAGGAGGACCCTCATCCACATCTTTTTGCAAACCCAACTGTGCTCGTGTCTTGGTAAAACCAACTCTCTAACTCGACAACACAAAATAAAAAAAACCAACCATTCCAAAACTTGAGGTGGCCTAGCTTTTCCCTTTAGCAGGTAGGTGCAGACCATATGACCAAAATACAACATGCTTGATTTGATGCTCATATTTATTGTTTTTAATATCTAATTAAACCATGCTTGTTGAATGCAATTCACATTTCATGACTTTCAAGTAAACAATCATAATCTCTTCCAAAATACTTATCTCACTAACTTATGTTCTCATTTTTTTGAGTGTAGGTACCACCAAATAGGTACATGTCAGACTTATATTTCTTGACTGAGGATCAAGTTATACTCGGACAGGTTGAAAGTGAGACGTATTGTACTATATCTAACAGTTCTAGATCAACTAGAGATGAAAAGGTAAGGAGAATATTTTATAGATGCATGAAATTTTTTATTACCAAAGGAGGGTCATGTGATTATGATGATGAGAGCATATGTGACATTGAGATTCCCTTGAGGTATAGACATCTAGTGCAACGATGGGTACCTAAGGAGACACTTCAAATGGAAGCATATTTCTTCATTAGTGGGAGGATGTATCAGATTGCTCCATCATCCATACATGGAGTGGGGCTATTTTCCATGGATGGCATAAAGGTCAAATATGGAACTGCAACTAAATTGATGGAGTATGTCGGACCATGCTACAAATAAAATCATTGGTTGATGTTGGTTCAATATATGATAATTATGTGGAGATACAAAGTTGTTACAAATTATATAAAACTAGTAGACAACAATCAAAAGAAAGGGGCGACTATGTATATTGATGGAAGGAAAAAAGATTTCAGAAACGTTGCGGGATTTATAAATAGTACACGACCAGGGACAACAACTAAGCAACTGCATTTCATATTTGAGGGTCCTGTAGGAAATCATATATTCATATGTGCAACAAAATCAATAGTTTCAGGTGAAGAGTTGTTGATCGATTACTATTTGAATCGAATAGATGGGGGGGATACTACTATGGGGGTAAATATAATATATGCAATTTAACTAAACCATTTTCATTAATTGTATTTCTTCTTGTATTATGGTAGAGTGATCATGCTCAGGTTCTTGCACAGTCTAAAGGCAGCTCCGAACAGGTAAACTTCGATGTAATAACAATTTTTTTTATTATATAATAGTTGTTAATATGATTACACTATCTATTTTTGTTAATGTTACAATTATTTTCATAAATTTTATTGATTGATTTATTGTGTCAAGGTTACCATGGAAAGTCACTTGTAGCTACATCCATCATGGGTGACCATGGAAAGTCACCCGTAGCTACATCCATCTAGGGTGACCGTGGAAAGTCACCCGCTGTACCACATAAGGTAACTGTTAATAGTAACTAAATATGATTACAATAACTAATTTTATTTAATGTTAAAATTAATTTCCTTACTTTTATTGTTTGATGTTTGTAGTCCACACTCGATGTGGATGATGAGGTGTTTGAGGAAGAAATATTGTATTTGAAAAACCCAATGGAAACTGTTAGGAAGGCTCTAAAAAGGGAAAAAATAGAATTACTTGGTTTTATTAGCAGAAGACCCATGACGAAGGAGATCAACGCAATAATTAATGATATGAAAGCTCAAATACATCCTTATAGGGTAAGTGGAATATTTACACAATTTTATTATCTATGACATATATTCTTTAATGATTTTTAGTTTTATATTTTTTATATGATCTGATAAAGTCAAGTATTCCTTTTGTAGGAGTTTTTAAAACCTGAGAGTGCACAACCTACATAGATTGTTATTGGTAGCAGCTATGCTCCAATGCGGCCACAACGTCAACATATCATACCAGTGAGGATTTTTCACTCTCTCGAGGTTGGCCTCGAATCAAATGATGAACACATTTATTTTGAGTAGCATGACATGCCCGAGTAGGGCCATACAGACACTAAGACTCCAAATGATGTTGGAGATGAACCTAGTGTCGATTGCAAGGAAGATTATCTTGGAGAAGCATGGGTGAAAAGGATAGGATCACTAGATGTCACATTTATGGTGGATGATGGTTGTGTTCCAATAAAGATACAAAAGGTTGCAGGTATTTATTAATTAATTGATTGACTTTTATCATGTAATTAAAAAGCACATATGCCATAATTATTTTAAATTAATGATCATAATGTTTTTGCAGGAAATAATGTATTCTATAGGAACTTGAATGACAAGGCATTGGAGTTTTTTGGCCCCACCATTCACACAGGTGGAATGGCCAATATAGAAATTTGAAAGATGAATTGATAATCCATATGGTAAAATTGTTTGGAAATACATTCAACAAAAGCATGGTCATCCATTTAGCTGGCGAGAGTTTGAAATATATCAGGGCTCAGTATAGGCAATATTGGAAGAAAACCTAATGTATGAGCACCCTCCCATGGTTTGGGAGAAAGAGTGGAAGGAATTGATAGAGGATGCAAATGAGAATTTGCTAAAAAGACAAGGAAAAGAACCACGACTTGGTAAAGCAAGGTACGACACATATCATATTTTTAGTGAAATATGCTCAATTGTTTTTTTTTTGGTTTTAAATAACAATTGAGACATTTGACATATTTAAAAAATTTCATAAGATTATCGATACCTCCAAAGAAACAAAGGATAGAATGGAAAAGAACGAGCAACATAAACTAGGCCGGGGTGGCTACATAAAAATAAGAGCATAAATCATAATAATTAAATGATTAATTGTGGTCAATATTTATTTAACAGTAGCAAACAAATAATTGTTTTACTACAAGCAATTTTAATGATGTTATGCATTGCAAGGAAATACGTTCAAATTCACTACCACCAAGGAAGACCTAAATCTTGGTTTCAAGTTTGGTTTTCAAAGTGTGGTTGAATATCGAAAAATCTCGGGGCAAATGCCAATCTCCCCAATTATGAAAATGTGGGTAAATAAAATCAATAAGTCCATCATTGTAGTATACTTGTAAACTCTATTCATGATTGATTATATCACCAATAACTAAATTTTTATGTTTTTTTTAAGCAGGAGAGCAACCGAAGCAATGAGGGTAGTGATACTCAATAACTTTCAATTGATAGTGGGGAGTGTCTGTTGCGTGATATTGGGGAGCGGACTAGCCATTCGAGTATGTATGCTTTAGAAATAGAAGTATCTATTATGATCATAGATATTTATTTGCTGACATGTACTTATAAAGTTTCTTCTTTCAATGGAAGGGCATGTAGCTCATGAGGGTGAACTGCAAGAGGAACAAACGACGCAAGCAATGAAAACACCAGTTGTCACAAATAGACAGACAGGTAAATAACAATATTGTAATGTTATTCGAAATAACAAAATAATTCTTTCAATGATATTTTAGCATATCAATATGACCGTTTTCATTGTTGCACCTGACACCCATTTGCATCTACCTCCATCCCTGGTCATTGACGTACTGAAAGTATGCTACGTGAGGGCATGGAAACAAAATAAACAAAACTAGCAAAGGATGCAAGAAATACATTTCCAGATGAGGAGGATGATATCCCACTCATGGGTTTTATTAGAAAAAAATAATAATAATTGATTGTATAAATTTATGACTTGTATTTTGATGACTATCGTTATTAATATGAATAAATGTTTATATGACTTGCATCCTTATGCATGAATGCTTATATGTTTATATGTCTTTATGACTTTCCTACTTATGCGTGAATGTTTATATGTTTTCTCTATAAAATAAATCATTTATTGGGTATGGGGAATTGGGAGCAATGTGAGGGGAAGGGAGGGGTCATATGAACTTTCACCTTCATGTGGTTGGCCCTGTTCAGTAGAGAATAACCTATTCTCGAAACAAAGAGAAGATCATTAAGGTATTCCACTTTATTATTTCTAGAGTTGTTTACATGTTTAAATTTCTTTTTATTCTCTTATATATTATTTACTCATATACAATTTTTGTCTTTGATGATTTATGCTGGTTTTGACGTTGGGAATGCAACTCATGGATAACTCTTATCAAGTTGTATGGGAAGATGGACTTGGAGAAAGGAAATTGATAAGGTAAGGTTTTTCATGTGTTTTTTATAGTCTAGTTAGCCCATTGGTTTTATTCTATTATTAATTGATAATTGGGTGCCTATTTTACAGTTGCATGTTTTTTTATAGTCTTTTACAGTTGCATGTTTTTTATAGTATTTTGTTAAATTATATCTTGATTTCCTATGCAGATTAATTCTTTAAATTCTTCATACACCCACTTTGTGGGAAGGGGGTGTATGGGTGAGGATGAGGATTTCCTCCTTAAGGAGTATACGATACTGCATACAAGGAACTAGATCCTTGTTGTTTTCCACAATAAAGTATTGGATAACCATAAGGAATAATGGGTGCCTTTTAGGATGTGTTGGTCCCTCAATAATTATTGTTGTGGTTCAATGATATGTTGGCAAACTAATTTGTGGTGTCAACAACAAACCCAATAATTCCATCGACGGAGTTAGATGCCCCCGATGTAGGTGGTTCATGGGTGTTGGTGTATGTTGTGCATGCACTTTGCTTACATCAATACACTTGCATGTGTTTATTTACTTAAGCACCCATGCTAGTTTATTTTATCTTTAGCACTTTCATGCACACAATAAATTAGACATACTTAGCTATATTTTTGTTGTTTTTTCTTCAATGATTTGAGGAGAGATTTGTTGCATGCCATTGTATTGGTTTATTTCTTGAATATCCGTCTAGTAGGTCAATATTTTTTTATTGTTTGACTGATCATTGATCAATGAACAAGATAGTGGGTTAATGATCATAGCACGGCATTGTAATAATTTGGTTTCACTTCTTGATTGGATTTCTCTTCTTTCAAACTCTTGATCTTGGGTGGTTTCATAGTCAAGCTACATATCTTAGTTCAATGCCCACATCTTACATGGTATTAGAGCATACTATAATTTGAAGGAGAGTTTTCATTGAAGGATAAAATTTAGACTATGGGGGGGTTAAAGCGTTTCTCTTCTTTCCCACACACTCATCCTAGGGATCTCTTGAAAATCCATCCTTCTCCACTGAGTGATCAAACATTATATTCCTATGCTCAACACCTCACATTGCTTGAATCTAAGTATGAAAATCTAGGGGACTTTTGAAAATGTTGGGGGTCTACATCAATCTACAACAGATATGTACCCGAAGAAGTATGAATATGAAAATACAACAAAACCATAGTCAAGGAACAACTCTTTATCTTGAAGGCACTAGAAAGTGTGTTTCACACTACAAATACAATTTTTGTGGCTTTAAAAAGTTTCATTTTATAGTGATATCGTGGCTTGAAGGTTCCATATATTAAACTATAGGAGCCTCTATTTTTCACCATATTTTTGGTGTTAAAGCCAGTCATCTTATATTGTAGACATTTCTATTAATAACACTTTCCTAGTGATTAAGATGACCCTCCACTGCTACAAGAGCAACAATGATTCATAGACCAAATTACTGAGACGCCCAGTCATTCATGAAGCAATTTGCTTCTAATAATTCTTTGGAGATATCTCAAACATGCCTTATCTAAGTGATTCATTCACCCATATCTCTATCAAAATCTAAATGGGTGAATTAGTGTAACCCCCACTATGTGTTGGAAAATTCAACGTGCGAATTTCATGGATGATTGTAAGTACTTAATGTTCACAACTACAACTTTTGTGGGGTATTTAAAGTATATCAATTTGATCAATATGATTCTAAGTACTTGATGTTCACATATACACCTTTTGTGGGGTATTTAAAGAACCTTAGTTTCCTCAATTTGCATGCATTATTTGCAACATTTTTTTATTGTTGAAGCTACCTTAGCATTGAGCTACATAAATACTATTCCGTGGAATATTTGTGGTACTATAGAAAGACTAAAAATAGGCTACAATAAACTATTATGTAGAAACTCAAAATCTTACAACATATCTGTAGACACTGTAAATTCCTCTATTTTGCAACCACCATTAGAATTGCCAAATTCATAGAAGACTTTAGATTGGGATTTTGTTCTTTTTTGGGGGGGGATTCTTTGTAATGGAAGAAAAATATGCAATTATATCCACTCTTCATAGTTTGAATATAACCCTTCTCAAATAACTTGACAAAATTCAAAATGATTTTTTTGTAATGGAAGAATATCAAACTCAAATTGTAGATTGGATCACCTACTTTGATGATATCAAGGAAAAATACTCTTGGGAAGGAGAATCTTTTGGCCGATTTGAGAGAGAAAGAAGATATCATTACTTTGTAGAAAAATATGCATTAGTCTTTCATTTGTATCCCCAGCACTGTCACTTGGATTAGTTTGAGTATCTCATAGTATTCTATTTCATACGACGATTCTTCTTCCTCCATTGCTGATGATATTTATGACAATGAGAGTTTTAATGAGGAGTCTATTTCATCCATTGATAAGAAATATACTTCCTCCATTTCTTATGAGGACTTTTCTTCCTCTATTTCTAATCACAAGGATTCTTCTTCCTCTTTCTTTAATGTTGTGAATGAAAATGTTATGGATCTTGCAAACTTGACTTATGTTGCTACATATTCTTCCTCTAACACTTCATATTATTATTTAGAGGATTATAAAGAGAAATACACTACATATGTTACTATAGATCCAACAACAACAACACTTTGGGCATGTTAGGCACCACATACATTGATTGTGGCTCATAATCTTATACCACTAGATTTTGAGTTGTATACTCATTGATTTGGATCCAAATTGCTTCTGCAGATGGTCTACACTAGTGGTGGACTTGGTAATAATGGATAGGGAATTGCACATCCCATATAGCCTGTGATGATACTAGCCAAAGATAGACTTAGTTTTGTTGGGATTTCATTGGCATTAGCAAGCTATATCAATCCTTCGACCTATCATATTAATTTTTTTCCAACACTAGAGTCCATCACATCGGATGACTCCTCTTCTATTAAGTTGCAAGAGACACCTCCTACACCTCTTATTAAATCATCTTTAGAGATATCATTTCTTGATATGACGCTAGATTTAGAGTGATCTTTTTTAGAAACAGACTCTTTAGAACTAGCTTTAAAGTCTTCACCATCCACATATTTATTTCCTTGATGTCACGATCGGAGGCAAAATCATCCTCTTTTTTGGTATCCACAATATTTTTCTAGTTCCTCTTTATTCAACTCATTGATAAAGAGGTATATATGAGAACATATTAGAAATTTACCAACTACGAGGATTGTTTGTGGTTAGCTTGATGATTGGCCCTAGCAACATTTGAGAAATTGTTTGAGAACTTCCTATTGATGCGTTTATTCAATGATACACATGAACCATTCTCATTGCTCACCTTAACTAGTTTGGTCTCAACAACAGTCTCATTAACCATTTTTTTGAAGATGATTTTGGTGTTCGCTTCTTTGTTTAGGAATCACTCTAATGTGGCCGACCATTTGGTGTAGGCTAGTGCCTTAGTTTCTTGAAATAAATGATTGTTGTCAGCATAAACTATAGCCTTCAACTTCAACACACTCATTAGAGAATTTTATTGACCTGTCATCATTGAATCATGCTCCATTAAGTTATCATGATTTTTGGATCTTGGATACTATCAATAGGACACATTATGGACTTTGATATTTCAATGCTATGGATAACAATGATAATGTTGCATATTCTTTGTTATAACCCTATAATTCATAGGATCATCTGGTGACTGGAAAATTTTCACTCTGGATGTATTTTGGCTTGCAAATAGTATTTCATTTCTGTAAATTATTTTCAAGGAAAGGAAAAGAAAAGAAAATTCATGATTTTTGACGTTGAGTGGTGTTTCCTAATCCCATGGAGACAAAAGAAAGGGAAGCAGTGCACAAAACCCACAAAAATCACTAAACCTAAGTTTTTGCTACATTTGCGCCTGAAGAATAAAGAATGCACTTAGATTGACGATTGATCTAGCGGCGCGTAGATCAACGACTGACAGTGGATTCTGAACCCCCTCAACTGTTCGATTTTTAAAGGTGGGGGGGCGGTCCGGAATAGTGACTAAAAAGTGCACATAGATCTACGATCATCATGACAGTGCACAGATGGATGGTCTACAGGTGGTTCTAGAACCCCTCGACCGTTCTGCCTTTAACGATGGGGGGGGGTCCGAAATGAGGTGGTTTTTCCTGCGGGTCCTGTCCCAACGTGTCATCAATCCATTGCATCATACCTCCTCTGCTCCAGACCACTTACTTCTTACCACTCTTCATGCTTACAACCTTTCCAACTCACCACCATACTGACAATACCATACCGCCCTTGCCTCATGACATCATCCTCCATTATCCCAACACCCATCCATGCATAAACCAAACTTAGCATAAACAAAAAGAACAATAAATTAGTAAGGTTAATAAAGTTAGTGTAATTAGACCAATAAGCTAATTTAGTTTTGTTAGCAATTGATTAATTATTAATTAATTAATTAGCTAATAATTAAGTTAGTGTTTAGGTTATTTTAGGTTAGTGTTAAATGTTAAAATAAAATTAATTAATACAAAAACCATTTAATAAAACAATTAAAATATAATACATATAAACAAAATACAAAACATTAAATATTAACAAGCATAAAAAAAATAAAACAAAAGCATAAAACAAATAAAAAATAAAATAAAAGGAAAACACGTAAAACATATAAAAACAATACAATAAAAATTAAAAGTCAAAACACATATAGTAAATAAATAAAAAAAGTTAAAAGGTAGTAAAACAAAAAGTAAAAAAAAAATTAAAACATTTATCCTAAGTTCTACCCCCCGCAACATTACCTTCACACATCCCCAAAATCTAATCAACGGACATAAAAAATTCCAGACCCTTCGAACTTTAATGGAGGGGGGGCTATGAAAAGTGGTATTGCGAGGGACACTTGTCACCTCCAGGTGATTTCAGACCCCCCCTCCCAATACCACTTACCACCTCAGGGGGGGCCCGGAATACCACTTACCTCTCCAAAACAGCCCTCCCCCATTTTCACAAAACATTGTTTTTCCATCTTTGACCAGTCTTCTTCTGAAGCGGATTCCGGAAAAATGAAAACGAATTTTGAAAAACCGAGAGAGGTTTTTCTCCATAACAGAACGAAGAACAAAAACCTCTCTCATTTTTTTCACAGGTTCCACTAATTGGGAGAATCAAATCTGTTGTTCAACCTCATTTTTTAGATTTTTGGTTTTTCTATTACAATCTTGATTTTGCAGGAGCTGTTATGGCGATATGGAGATGAATTTGGAACAACCAAAGGATTTTTTTGTTCAAAAAATTCCCATATACAATAACCACCTTCACTTTTTTCCCAGGTGTCATCATTGAAGAGAAACAGATGTCTGTGCGGACCCCTTTTGTGCAGAAGTTTGGCCCGTCTTTCATGGTAGACAGTTCAGGTTTTTGGGGATTTGGTTCTATTTTTGGCCAAGGTGGTTGAATCCAACTTAAAAACTTGTTGGGGGATCTCTTGTATTTATTTATGTAATTTTAATGTAAAAGGGTTGATGATTGAGCTCGGGATTCATGCCCCACAAGGGATACATTGTAATTTTCTTGATGACTTTCCATAGATAAAAATTGTAGCTATAGGATTCTTGTGTTAGACTCCCTGGTGATGTTTTTCTCTGAGTAATTGTTTTCTTTCTCTGTTAATCCATTTCATGTTTTCCCTAATCCAATATTGAAAGAAATATTATGAACATAACTTGTTTTTTGCACTCTTCTGGTGTTTTAATGGTCTGGAAGTTTTCGTCTGAAGTTGAGCATAGGAATTATTATTTGCTCCTCTTCTTGGTGGATTTTCCATTCTTTTCCTCTCCTCCACTTTAATTTAATTCAATTTGATCTAGCATTCTTTCTATCCTGCCCTGTGGTGACAATATTTACATCTGAGATAGATCCATTTTCAGAAAGGTAGACCCCATGGCCCAATGAAAATTCAAGTTTTTGATCTCCCAAACATACCAAATCCATAAACAAACCCATGTTCTGCATAACTAGCCTAATATATATTTAGACAAATCTATATCAAACAGATAGATCCCTCTCTGAGTCTTGAAGGGATAGATCCAAGACTCGAAGTGGTTTTGATGTTTCCTCTGTGACTGCCTCCACAACCTTGGGAAAATTACAGAGTGATAACATAATGGCGACCATACTGGGGAACTTTCCCCAGTAGTACACTTGAAAGTTCCAGATCTGATCACTGATGGTGGACAGTGACCAGACACAAGAAGGTTGAGATCATTCACCTCGCGACTCCAATCAGCTCCAGACAGTGCCAACTCAAAGACTCCACTAGAGGAAGAGCCTGAAGCATGACCAAGCAGCCTAGAAAGACTAGGTACTCAAGCTCAAATTGTATTCATGATATTGGTTTCATCTGCAACTACTTTCTCTCTTATCATGATCCTGGTCCAGAGTATACTGTTGAAGTTTAGGATTACCATTTTCAAATTGATGAATCTCAAAGGATTGAGCCCATTCCCATATCTTTGGTACCCACTCCTACACCTATAGGAAGCCTTGATAGACATAAGACTCCTGCTTTATTTCCTACATATGTAAATATCTCTGATACATATGTGAAAAGTCTAGATTCACAGGTCAAAATTCCAACCTATTATAAGACCCTTGCTTTACCTCCTATACCCGAGAAAATCCCAGGCAGATACAAACCTCTATATTTGCCTCCTATTCTCCATGACCTCCCTGTCAATTACATCAATAATCTGCGCAGGTTTGATGGGGAAAATGTGAAGATCAATGCTGAAAAGAATATCCAAAGTCTTGAGGATTTTCTTGATTTGTTTGAGGTAGAAGATGATGATGTCTGCATCAGAATGTTTTCCCTATCATTGGGAGGTAAAGTCAAGAATTGGTTTAAAAATCTTCCAGCTGCAAGCATTAACAATTTCCATCAGTTTGTACAAGTTTTCCTACATCGATGGGTAATCATGAGAAATGTCTTTCTCATCCTAGAAGAGTATGACCATTTGAAAAGATAGCCAGGGAAAATAGTACATCAGTTTTCAGCAAGGTTCAACCAGGTGTATCATGCAATGTCTGCTGATATAAGGCCACCCCCGGGATCATCTCACTTGCATTACCCAGATGCCTTTGATCCCGAGATGACATTCCAATTAAGAGAAAGGAACATTGCAAGCCTTGAAGAAATGCAAAAGGTTGCAGTTGATGTGGAAGCTAACTTGCTGAGCCGAAAGGAAAAATTAAGGGAAGAAGAGGAAGATAAACTAGAAGAGGAATGAATGACATCCTTAGAAGTGAAACTGGATGTTCTGGAAAACACTGTAAGAGAGATGATGGAGAAGATTAGCAGGAAAGATGAGCTTGTTGTACAAAGACATCATGTTCCATTGATTTTAGAGAAAGAAAAGGTCACAGTTCCCAAACATTTTGCAGCTCACCCTTGGTATCATGGTTTGGATAATGATTCTTTCATGTATTCAATTCACAATATAGTCGAAGATGAAGTTCCAACTCATCTTGGTTAAGAGCCATCCGCTGATATGATGTGCATGTTTGATGAATTTTCTTACTAACATAATCTACCCAAGTGTGATCAGTATGATGATGATCATGAGGCTGAAATAGATGTGGACTATTCAAAGCAATCAACGACATGTCATTGGCATGAAGAAGATCTGTTACAGCTCAAATATGACAATTAATCTGCACATGGAAATTATGACAACAATGACCAAAGTGCAAAAAATCTCAGAGTAAGTGAAAACACTTTGCCCTTATGTTTCTCATCTTTTCAATTTCTGAAAAGAAACTCTGGGCCAGTTGTAAATAGTGAAGAAAAAAAACTCTCTAATCAATCAGTTGAAGATTCCATTGTTGATATGGAGGCTATTCTAAACCCAGATTTACAGCCCTTGACATACTTTGATTCTCAAATTCCAGATGAAAGATTAAAGCTTGAGACAAATTATGAGTTATTCCAAAATAACTCTGTACCATTATGCTTTAATTCATTTCAATTTTTGAAAAAGTATCTTGAGTATATGCTAAAGGATAAACATACTGAAAATCAAGAAGTCTTGGTGGAACCAATGCAACAGTGATTTCAATTTCTACAGTATCCAATATCTGATGTGTTGGGTGACTTGTGTTATCAAAGCCATTTTCCATCATCCAGCTATGGGCTGAGAAGATGTTATGATATTGACATGATCAGGTAGTCAAATTCATGGTCTTTTTCAGAAGTCACATTACAAATCCCACCAAAACATTTGTAGCCATGTCTGGAAGTGCATGAAGATGCAAATAACACAACTATAGCATTGAATCATGAAGTTGAGTTGGTTAAATTTGAATATCCAATAATAGGTCAAGTTTATCTTGGTCCAGTGGCTATTTATATGGAGAAATTGTTCATCACAGAGCCATAATGATTTCCATTTTTTTTGTTATGTGTCGTGATTATTAATCCCCTTTTGATGAAGATCATGATGGAAATCATTTCATGATGCCTATGGAAGTTCTATTTCTGATATTGATTGAAAACATTGAAAGAGTAGAGCTAGTAGAGCAACTACTTGATTGGCTTCATTGGCATTTTTGTATTATTTGATTTAGCATGATTTTCAGTAGTATAGGGTAGGTAGGAGAATGTGAAAAAGCTCAACATTCTGAGCATCTCTTTTTCAACAGTGTTTATTTTGGTTTGGTTTCAGTTGAAAGATCAAAACAGGTACCAGTTGCAGAATAATTTTGGGACCATCCCAATGAATAAAGCATCGATCTGCATGTTCAGAGTTTAGTGGTTCTTGACACCTCCCAAAAGAGCTACCATCCCCAGGTGGAACCACTATTATAACCCTATAATTCATAGGATCATCTCGTGACTAGACAATTTTCACTCTGGATGTATTTTGGCTTGCAAATTGTATTTCATTTCTGCAAATTATTTTCATGGAAAGGAAAAGAAAAGAAAATTCATGCTTTTTGATGTTGAGTGGTGTTTCCTAATCCCATGGAGTCAAAATCAAGGGAAGCAGCGCACAAAACCCACAAAAATCACTAAACCTAAGTTTTTGCTACATTCGCGCCTGGAGAATAAAGAACACGCTTAGATTGACGGTCGATCTAGCGACTCGTAGATCAACGGTTGACAGTGGATTCCGGACCCCCTCGACTGTTCTATTTTTAACGGTGGTGGGAGGGGGGTACAGAATGGTGACTAAAAAGTGCACACAGATCTACGATCATCATGAAAGTGCAAATGGACGGTCTACAGGCAATTCTAGACACCCTCAACTATTCTGCCTTTAACGGTGGGGGGGTCCGAAATGAGGTGGTTTTTCCGGCGGGCCCTGTCCCAATGTGTCATCAATCCATTGCATCATACCTCCTCCACTCTAGACCACTTACTGCTTACCACTCTTCCTTTTTACCACCTTTCCAACTTACCACCATACTGGCAATACCATACCGTCCTTGCCTCATGACATCATCCTCCATTATCCCAACACCCATCCATGCATAAACCAAACTTAGGATAAACAAAAAGAACAATAAATTAATAAGGTTAATAAAGTTAGTGTAATTAGACCAATAAGATAATTTAGTTTTGTTAGCAATTGATTAATTATTAATTAATTAATTAGCTGATAATTAAGTTAGTGTTTAGGTTATTTTAGGTTAGTGGTAAATGTTAAAATAAAATTAATTAATACAAAACCCATTTAATAAAACAATTAAAATATAATACATATAAACAAAATACAAAATATTAAATATTAACAAACATAAAAAAACATAAAACAAAAGCATAAAACAAATAAAAAATAAAATAAAAGGAAAATACGTAAAACATATAAAAACAATACAATAAAAATTAAAAGTCAAAACACATATAGTAAATAAATAAATAAAAAGTTAAAAGGTAATAAAACAAAAAGTAAAAAAAAAATTAAAAAAATTATCCTAAGTTCTACCCCCCGAAACTTTACCTTCGCACATCCCCAAAATATAATCAACGACACGTGGTGGCTTGCGAGATCGGAAGAGCGTCGCAAGCCACCACGCCCTCGAACTTTACCTTCGGCATTATCCCCAAAATATAATCAACTAACATAAAAATTCTCGACCCCTGCTTTCAATCCTTTAACGGAGGGGGGTCCGGAAGTGGTATTGGAGGGACACTTGTCACTGCCAGGTGATTTTGGATACCCCCCTCCCAATACCTCTTACCACCTCAGGGGGGGTCCAGAATACCACTTACCTCTCCAAAACCACCCTCCCCCATTTTCACAAAACCATTGTTTTTCCAATTTTGACTAGTCTTCTTATGAAGTGGATTCTGGGTAAATGAAAATGGATTTTAAAAAATCGAGAGATGTTTTTCTCCGCAACAGGATGAGTAAAAAAAACCTCTCTCAGGTTTTTCACCAATGCCACCAGTTGGGAGAATCAAAGTTGTCTTTCAGCCTCAGTTTTCGGATTTTTGGTTTTTCTTTTACAGTCCCGATTTTGTGGGAGCTGTTACGGCGAGATGGAGGCGAATTTCTAAAATCCAAACGATTTTTTTGTCTAGAAAAAACCCATATACAATAACCTACTTCATTTTTTTCCCAGGTGTCAGCATTGAAGAGAAACAAATGTCTGTGTGGACCCCTTTTTTGCAGAAATTTGGCCTGTCTTTCATGGCAGATAGTTCAGGATTTTTGGGGATTTGTTGCTATTTTTTGCCAAGGCGTTGAATCCGAATTCAAAACTTGTTGGGGGATATATAATATTTATTGATGTAATTTTAGTGTAAAAGTGTTGATGATTGAGCTTGGGATTCATGCCCCATAGGGGATACATTGTAATTTTCTTGATGACCTTCCAGAAATAAAAATTGTAGCTGTAGGATTCTTGTGTTAGACTCCTTGGTGTTGTTTTTCTCTGAGTAATTGTTTTCTTTCTCTGTCAATCCATTTGATGTTTTCCCTAATCCAATCATTGAAAGAAATATTATGAACAAAACTTGTTTTTTGCACTCTGTTTCTGGTCTTTTAATGGTCTGCATATTTTTGTTTGAAGTTGAGCATAGGAATTCTTATCTGCTCCTCTACTTGGTGAATTTTCCCTTCTTTTCCTCTCCTCCACTTTCATTTAATTCAATTTGATCCAACAATATTTCTATCCTGCCCTATGGTGACAATCTTTACATATGAGATAGATCCACTTTCAGAATGGCCAATGAAAATTTGAGTTTTTGATCTACCAAACATACCAAATCCATAAACAAACCCATGTTCTGCATAACTAGCCTAATATCTATTCAAACAAATATATATCAAACAGAGAGATCCCTCTCTGAGTCTTGGAGGGATAGATCCAAGACTCAAAGTGGTTTTGATGTTTCCTCTGTGACTGCCTCCAAAGCCTTGGGCAAATTACAGAGTGATAACATTCTTGACAATGGCCACATAGTTATGATAACCCTTGATGAGGATTAATATTATTTTTCATATTATTACATGGTTCACCCTTATATGATACATGCATATGTCGATGCCCTATTAAAGAGATATTTAATGATATGTATGCACTTGTGTTGGACACATTTCCATTGATTGGTTTCATATTATTATTGAAGATGTATATGTTAAAATATTGAGCTTGATTGCTTAGTAGTAGGTTTACTTTTAAATTCTGATTGTACTTTGAATTTATCTTAAAAATCCATAATCAAATCAGAGCATTAACAACCATATAGAATTACCAACATACATATTAACACCACATGTACCCTAGGGAAACCATATACAGGGAGAAATACCCCAGCAAAAAAAATTATTTTATTGCAAAGATAATGTATGACCACTAGAAAATATCCACCATGAAATTCATCTCTTAAAGAGATTTCCAATATGACTTTGAGTTTCATTGACAAACCTGAAAAATCAAAGATGCCTTGCTATCCTATTATTTTGTTAGATACCAACACTATGGACAGAATTCACATGCTTCCCCATGACCCCTTTCCTTCCTTTTCTGCTGATATATATCAACACTGATAGGAGGGTACCTGCACTGTCTTTTTGGACTGATATGTTGCCTCTTTATTCACTGATATGGTTCCTCTTTATTGACTGATATGATGCCTCTTTATTGACTGGTATGATTCCTCTTTATTGACTGATATGCTGCCTCTCTATTAACTGATATACTGCCTCTCTATTGGCTGATATACCAACACTGTCATGGAGAAGCTTATCGTTGCCTTTGATGGACACCTACGCTGCCTCTTCTCTATCAACCTTACGCCACATAACAATTGTCTTGGAATGAGGGCAAACCCCTATATATGTAGGTGCATTGAAGTAGGAAGAGAGAGCTCGAAATAGTAACTTGATTTCATGTGTATTCCAACTCCACTTAACACTTCAACTCAAATTTAGAACAGGATATGTGACTCAGATTAGAACTGAACTTAACTCATTTCGAATAGATAGAAGAATAGAGGAGAATAGGGAGAAGAGAGGAAGCCGTGACTCTGTTGCAGTCTGACTCTATTGCAGTCTGAGCTCACATTGTAAATAGGCATTTCATATTAATACAATCAAAGAAGTTTTTCCTTCATGTTATTCTATGTATGTTGATGAATGTCTTTATGTGTTTATGATATGTTGTAGATGTATGTTAGATGTGCATTTGCAGGGATAGATAGATTTTTTCTATCTGCGGGTTTACTGATTTCACGTCTGGTTCTTTGAGTCTTCATGCAAGAGGTTGCATGATAGAACATTGCGGGTTCTGTAAGCTAGTGCATAGAATGCACTTCTGAATTCTGTAGAATTTGGACAAAGTCGTGCAAAGAGGGCGCACCAGAGGAAGTCTTAAACTCAAGGGGAGAAACCTCAAGGTTGTTGAACACCTTGGAGGTGAGACTGTGCAAAGAAAGGCACAAAGAAGACAAAATCATTGAAGGTTTTGTAGATCTCTGCCAGGAGGGAATTGAGCGCGTACATAGAGTGCACTAGGGAACTCTATTTCGAGTTCTTAGAGAAGGAAATGTCAAGGAAGGACCTCCCAAAGAGTTGTTGAACACTCGGTTGGTACAAAGAAGGTGTGCTAGAGCATAATTCACCAGGAGGGCACTTATACTCCCTTGAGGGGAGAAGAGAGACATCGTTACTGAAGACTCTTCTTGGAAGAACAGTGCCTTGGTGCACAAGGTTCGCAAAAGCTCATATGGTCAAGCGCAAGGCTCCCAAGAAGGCGCCAAATTTCCCCTTTGAAGGAAAAGACGAGGGCCAAGTCCCTTAGAGACTGAGCGAATTCGAGAATCTTAGGATGATTAGCACAAATGCGTGTAAGGACCCTGCAAGGAGTCGTAGAGGCCAATAAAAACCCTTTGAGGTTTCAAATTTGACAAATCTTAGGAAGGACAATGTTATTCAGAATGCAGGCGAGACCCAAGGTCACAGCGTTCGCAAAGAAATCAAAGGTTGTAGCCTTTGAGACACTTGAAATATTCTAAGGTAGGAAGGAGAAGCGTGAGCTCAGGAGGATCACAATTGTCGTTGATTTAAACACTGGAGAAGAGATATGGACCATTCAATCCACATCCAAGCACCCAGGAGGAACACACACAGGTAAGTTAGGTCTAGGCCGTCAGATCTAGTGCAGAGGACTGATAGCCATCGGATCTGAGAGAATATTCATGCAGGTTAACCTCGTGTATGTGTTGGGGAGAAGGACTTGTCAAAGTCCTGGAAGAAATCAAGACCATCCATCTGAAGAACGCGTGGTGAGCGGTCAGGGTTTGGAGAAAACTCTGAAAGGTTGTAGGCCGTCATATCCAGGGAGGATCTGAACTGTAGATTTGGAGTGACAGGATTTTGGGAGTCAGAGATTCAAAGGACAAGGGAGGAGACTACACTCCATATCCCCGAATCGTAAAATCTGAAGGATTCAGAGGAATATCCCTAGGTCATAGGATAGGGTTACATGGAGAAGGATTAAGGGAGGAGACAAAGAGCCATTAGGCCCATTTAGATATTTTGACAATTCCGAGGACAAGGAGCCGGGGCACTTTTCATTGAAAACTCTGAAGTCACGAAATGCAATGTGTATTTGGAGTAGGCTATGGTCACGGAGGAATTGGTCACATGGACTGAGATCTGGGCAGGGGCTAATCGTCATTGAGCCCATTTCAGCATTCAGGGATTGAAGAGTCAAGAGACTCGACATCAAAATTTGCGAAGTCGCGAAATGTGAAAAGTGCCCTATGGGATCAACTAGTGGTCAAAAGCGGTGGTCGCGTGGAGGAGGGGCCTAGCCCGAGGGCTAGCACTCACACTATTTTAAATTAGTGCCTAGCGCACGTAGAGAGAGGCGTGGGTCTTTTGTAGGACCTACGCGTGAAGTTTGAAGGACCCGTGGCTTCATTCAAGGGGTTCCAGTAGGAGCCTGAAGAGCCATTTAGGCTTAGGGAAGAGAGCGATCCAGAGAACAGGAGGTCGTGGACCCTGCCGAGGTAGGGGGTCTGCAACAAAGTGGTATCAGAGCGTGATTTTTCCAGTATATTTCGGGAAAAAGAGGAAGCGAGATGAAGGAGAGCCTGTAGGAGGTAGGTAAAAGGTGAAAGTTGTTGCACTGCACAACAGTGAGAATTTTTAAAACAACAGGTTTTCCAGAAGGGCAGACAAAAAAAGGAGATGGCTACTGATGGCCAGAAGCGTGGTCCAAGAGGAGACCACTAGCATAACAACAACTCAGAGAAGAGAAAATAACTCTTATAGATAAGAGCGAGGATGGAGGAGCTTGCATTTCGAATGCAACAGGACGCAAGAGCATGATGGGTGTATGAATTGCCCATGAAAATAAAGGTGAAATGGCCAATTAGTAAATTGTTGGCTAGAAGACAGTAAACAATATTGAAAATGTGGTTGAGGTATGCTAAAATCCTTAGAGACACAAAGGAAGTGGTTCACGTCTATGATCCAGAATCTGGGAGAAATCTCAGTGATGATGAGGAGAAGAGATCACTGAAAGATCTCAGAGACTGCTAGGTGAGCAACGAGGAACTTTCAAGTTTCCAGGTGGGCAATGAGATGGGATCACTAGGGGATCTCATAGACTTCCAGGTGGGTAGAGAAGAAATTCCATGTTGTCATGTGGGCAAGGGAGAGAAGATGAGACTGCTTGAAAGCCTCATGAACTCATGGATGAGTTTGGATCAGCGAGAGGAGCTAATAGAGAAGATGAGCTCAGAGGTGAGTTCATATCAGCAAGGACAGCTGATAGAGAAGGAAGATCAGAAGAGCATTCTGATGATTGGAGGGATAAAGGTATTCCTTCCATGTAGCCCATTTGAGGCCAGTGTGTGTGTTGCCAATTCAATAATAGCAAAAAGACAGCCAGTGGTGACTGTCATGACAAAGGAGAAGATGTCAAAAGCCGCCCAAGGAGAAGAAGAGGAGAACACAATTGAGTTACTCACTCTGTGGGAGATGGAATTGAGGATGTTGGAGGATTGGTTAGACCATCCATGACCAACACACGGCTGCAAGGAGACAGTGATGATGTTAATAGAGGAGCATTTGGAGGAATTGATTAGAAATTTTAGCCAGGGAGATGAACAAATGATGACTGCAACGTTGAGGTCTGCAGCAGAAGGTGAAGCAAAATTCCATTCTGGGGAGCAAGTGGAGGAGGTTGGAGTTGAACCAACTCAAGGAGAAATGGCAGAGACAAAACTGTCAAAGGAAGATGCTGAGAAACAACTCAGTGGTGAGACTGTGAAACTAAATTTTGTAGCAAAGTGGCAAGTTAAGGCCAGAAAAGGTGGAGAAAATCGCAAGAGGGATCAAGTAGATCTACTAATTGATGAGGAAGAAGTGCAACCGAGGAGACTGCATAAAGAGAACCAACAACTGGAGAATCTAGATGAGGAAGTTGAAGAGATAAGAAAGTTGATGTTGAGGTCAACATTAGAATTTGTCAGCAAGGGGTTGAACAGAAAGGAGCCTACCATAGCAGCAGGGAAGATGCAACAACAACAACAATGAAGTAGTGGAGAAGATGGATAGCTCCAGAGAATTGTTTGGGATCCAGGTGGATTTTAGCAGCGATGCTGGGAAGCTCATGAGCAGGAGCTCATGATTTTTTTGCAGCAGTGGAGTATGATGTAGGATCATCGCTTCACGTCATCAAGTGCCAGCCAGCCATCACACCGAGCACGTGTTCAATGGAGAGGAGAGGTGCAACCCTCTCACTTTCAAATTCCAAATTTTAATTAAATAAAATTAATTGTTGTAAGGCTGGTAGAGCCGAAGCCATGCCTTCGAGCATGCTGAAGTTGGTTTTGCCTTAATGGCTGACAGGTTGATGGGGATCTAGATCCAATTCGGATTAGATGGCTCATTCAATGTAATTCATTGTAATTAATGACAATTGGTGAGGATGGAGGGAAGTGCTCAACGAGCCCCCTTTTGTAAAATCATCTTCTTTTGTTTTTCAATTAGGCAGAGAAGAACAGAGAGAATAGCGAGAAGAGAGGAAGTCGTGACTGTGTTGCAATCCAAGCTCACATTGTAAAGAGGCATTTCATATTAATACAATCAGAGCAGTTTTTCCTTCATGTTATTCTATGTATGTTGATGAATGTCTTTATGTGTTTATGATATGCTATAGATGTATGTTAGATGTTCATTTTCAAGGATAGATAGATTTTTTCTATCTGCGGGTTTACTGATTTCATGTTTGGTTCTTTGAGGCTTCATGTAAGAGGTTGCATGATAGAAGACTATAGGTTCTGTAAGCCAGTGCATAGAATGCACTTAAGAATTCTGTGGAATTTGGACAGAGTCGTGCCAAGAGGGAACACCAGAGGAAGTCTTAAACTCGAGGGGAGAAACCTCAAGGTTGTCGAAAAACTTGGAGGTGAGACTGTGCAGAGAAAGGCACAGAGAATACATAATCATTGAAGGTTATATAGAGCTCTTCGAGGAGGGCATCGAGTGTGTGCATAGAGTGCACCAGGGAACTCTATTTAGAGTTCTTAGAGAAGGAAATGTCAAGGAAGGACCTCCCACAG
>SNQJ01S0005397.1:97182-112066 GCA_010110895.2 Picea sitchensis | reverse complement strand
GGTATATCAATGCATGGTGTATATTAGTCAATATCTACCTAAATTAGCAGAAAATATGAATGTTCCTCTCATTTGGCATCTCGACTCCATCAACAAATTTGAAGGGGAGGTCCTATTGGGGAAAGGAAAAATGAGGACTGTGAAAGGTAATTATTAGATGTTGATGTAGATTTAATATATTACACATTTATTAAATTATTCCTTTATTAACAATGGCTAATTAATGATATTAAATTGTTATGCTATCACATAGTTGCTCGAGAGTGGGATGCTTTACATTTATACATTGCAAACAACCTTGATTTGATGGAGCATTGGATAGAATATACTGAAGAATACTTCAGTAGGTTATCATGGGAAGGGGTGAGTAAGATGATTAAAACCTCACATCGTCATCGAAATCAATTTCCTGATCTTACATCAAGGGAATTTGATTTAGCTTTTGTTTTAAAAGATAAACATGCAAGTTCAATTGTTTACCTGCATTTTCCTAGTTTTTTCCCAATTTTTCAATGTATTTGGTTTGTTTAATTTTTGAAATATATATTTACTAAGTCCTATATGAGGTTTATTAATTGGCAATGTTTTTTTTACCTGTTGTCCATGTTGCATTTGAAACATCACAAGGCTATGTGGTGTAATGGTCGTAAATTTAGTATCAAAATGTTGGATGATAAGATGAAAACCTCAGATTGTGGGATAACTACAGTGTTTAAGGTCACCAACATTTCATCTAGAAGTGACAAAAATCCGGAATAAAATGAGAATATGTACTATGGCCATTTGGAGGATATAATTGAGTGTGATTTTAATTCCATTAAAATAGTTTTGTTTCAGGTTAAATGGTACAGGCTACAGATGCATGAACATGATCCTGAAAGAACTGTTATTGAGCATGATAATGGATTTACGATGGTTAATACAAGGGAATTTGAACTGGGTACAGAGCCTTATGTTCTTCCAAGTCAATGTGAGCAAGTATTTTACTCAGAGGTACCTGGTAAAGCAGGTTGGTCATACGTTATTAGATATGATCCAAGAGGAAGACCAATAAAGTATAATCATGTAGCCAAGGATGAAGATAATAACAAGGAAGAAGATCATGATTATGTAGATCAGGAGTAGGTGGCTCATGTAGTCGATGTGTCAAACAAAAAAGTTGATCATCCAAATGTAGGAGATGAGGATCTCATTGACGATATCGATAACTATATTAGCGAAAATGACGTTGATGATGATGTTGATAGGAATGATCCTTTCACCAATATTGATTCTCAACCAAATCCTGATATAGAGGTTAAGATGGATGAAGAAGAAGATGACTGATATTTAATTGTTGAAAATAAGAGGTATGTGTTTAGATATTTTATATGTTTTTATTTTGTATAATATAGTATATGATTCATGTTATTTAGAATTTCAAATTAGGTAATATAGGGAAATTAAGAGTGATGTGAGGGGGGTGGGGGGGCATAATTAGAGCTTCCACCTTCTCGTGGTTTCCCATGTTTAGTAGAGAATTAACTATTCTCAAAACCAAGAGGAGCTCTGCATGTCTGTGCCTAATCATACCAACGATGTAGGTATGTCCATCATCAATTCAAACTGTGACTAGGGCCAACATTGAAGTTTTTTCAAACTATTTCCGAGTGCATTGAAATTTGACATGGATAGACTATTCGCATGCCTTAACGATATAGGAGGGTTTTCTGGACTCAAATTTGACTCACACACCCACTTTCTTCCATCATCAATTGGTTATGTAAACCATAAACCCTAATTTAGTGGAGTCATCGATTTGTCAGGTTTTAGTGTTCCCAGTGAATGGATGCGTTGTTGTTGACATGGAATGGGACAACACATGTACCTTCTTAATTTTCTTCCTTCACTTGATATGGGCCTAGTCATTCCTAGCCTTGAAATATTGAAAGTTTCCCCTAGTCTTAGTCATAACCCTTCATGACAGTTGTCACCCAACGATCATTATATCACAAGGTTCAAGGCATATGGGCATTGGGATCATGAGGATTTATAACCCTACAGTAACAAGAGACATTAATTGAACTTTGACTTGATTGAAAGGTGTGTGCAATTGAAAATACTAACACCCCAAAACTAAAAGGGATCAATACACAGAATGTCAATGAGAGGTCATCTGGTCATGGTGTGTAGGAATAGGCCTAGCACCTTCAAAATTATCATTCTCCAAATATCTTATACAAATTTTACAAGGAAATTGTACTAGGACTAAACACAAGCAACAATGACCTGTGAATGGGACCAATGTCGAAATTTTTTCAAACTGTTTTTGAAAGAATTGAAATTTGATATGGATAGACTATTCACATGCCTTAATGATATGAGAGGGTTTTTGGACTCAAAGTTGACTCACATGCCCAGTTTCTTCCATCATCAATTCATCATGTAAACCCTAAACCCTAATTTAGTGGAGTCATCGATTTGTCAGGTTTTAGTGTTCCCAGTGAATGGATGCGTTATTGTTGACATGGAATGGGACATTAATTGAACTTTGACTAGATTGAAAGGTGCGTGCAATTGAAAATAATAACAACCCAAAATTAAAACGAATCAATACACAAACCAAGGAAATTGTACTAGGACTAGACACGGGCAACAATGACTTGTCAATGGGGCCATGGGCTTACAGTTCAACATTCCAAACTTCTTCAATATCTCAAATGTGTACTTCTCATGACTCGGGAAGATCTAACCATTAACATTCTTGTAGTATAGGTTGGTATCAACACCACTTTTTATAAATCCCAAACTCATAAGGTGTCTTCTTTAGGGGAAGACTTGAAAATTGGTGTCATTTATTTGACCAATTAGTGAGATCATCAAGGTAAGCATGAGATAAATCATAAAAAACATAGAACATTACACACTAAAGGTATAACATCATAGGTGAAGGTGCCCCCAATGTAGTGAACATGGTCTTTCATTATCTAGGAGAGGTAGTTGGGGTGAATGCATCCTACAAGAGAAAAAATAAGATATGACACATTATATCCCATGTATAATAGGGATCATGCATGGCCTCTAGTATGTATTCATCTAAATGGAAAATGGGGTTTGTAGAGGTTAGTTCATTACAGGATGATGAGGCTTGTGGGTGTGATTTTTTTCTTCGATTTATGTCACATGTGCATGATAAATCATTAACCATGGAGGGGTCAACAAATGTAGAGAAAATGTAACTGAAATGTGACTCCAGTTGTTAAGTTTCTAATGATTCATCTTGACAAGGTGAGATTATTCTAATATAAATAATGTATAATTATAATATATATAATAAACCAAACCCCCAAAAAAATTCAAACTTTCGCGCAAGGAGAGCACATGAGGAGAGTCGAGGAGAGTCGAGGAGAGAACAAGAGAGTCAAGGATAGATGAGGAGAGGACACCACAAGTAGATACAAGGATATCACAGAAGGAGTAACTCCCCAAACCCTGACATCTGCACAAGGGCACATCGGAGAAGGAGATCAAGAATGGAGGATATTGAGCTAGAGGGCACGTGGAGGAGACTGAGCTAGAGGGCACATTGTGAGAAATCTTGAGAATGGTTAGTGGTAGTTCCACCAATCCCAACCAAAATTTTTGCATTGAGATATGGTTTCACCAAGTTGCCTCTATTTTTGTTTTCCCCTCATCTACCAAAAAAAAACATGTTTTGACTGTGTGGAGCTTGGAAAGGTCAAGTTCAATCTCATTTGGCCCCACTCTTTGCCCTGGATGCAAGAAACAAAATAGAACGTACACATGTTTGTCATCCAAAATGGACCCTGCAACCTTCTCCTCCTCACTATTCTCACGATCCAGGTCTGTCCACATAGGTGTTGTCTACATAGGCATTGTTTACATAAGCATTGTCTACATAGGCATTGTTTACATAGAGTTGTATGTAGAATGTTGATTAACCAACTAACCAGCTCCAAGTTCTGGGAGATGAATGGATTTGATAAGATCTTGACCAACCCCACGATAAATGAGATAATCTAGGGCCTTTACTGCCATTTAAAAAAATACTTCTTTGGGATGGACCATAAGTGTCCCATATCCTATGATTCACACTTGTTGATAGTGAGGAAGACTGAGGCTTTGCAGAGTGTCTCAGAAGCGTAGAGGAAATATTTCCTGAAGTCCATGGCCTTGATCATGCCTATATTTGAGGGTCATTCGATCATGTCATAAGATTTCCCAAAAATCAATCTCAATGAAGAGGGTGTTGAAATAAAGGAAACATTTGAGGGCAGTCCATAACTTTTTCCCCTTCAAGCAATATCACAGACAACCTTCCATCCAAAGTCAACAAAATTGAAACCCAATTTTGAGAGTTGTTGGTGCCTCATCCCATAACTGACGACAATGTTAGGAAATCTGGAGACTTCGTCGGGGACCCCAGGAAGAGTTATATTTTACTTTTAACAGCTTCCCCACCCTAAAATTGGCTCAACCGGAGATAGGGTCCAGCAACTAGAAGAGAATCAAATGCCTTGCGGTGTCTGGTGTGCCCTCGATGACCCTTGAAAATCTAGTGGACCGAGTACTGTCCATGCCCAGTCATACTCATAACCGCATCAGGTATCCAAGGTGAACAACCTATGGTCAATAGAACAATGTAGGTAAGGGAAGTTGAAAAAATAGATCCGTAACTTTGGGAAAAGGATTGGCTCTAAGGGATGGGCCTAGGGGTCTACGTCCTCAACCCGTGGGCTATCGACAGTCTGCCTGTGGGACTGTCATTGATTAATGATACCTCCTTTTGAGTGGTAGTGCAACTAATTAATGCTACCTCCTTTTGAATGGTAGAGAACCACCTATCATTCATGATCCAACACATAGTAGTCAAGAATCCCATCCATTGCTAATTGTTGGGCTCTAAAGATGTCCTAAAAACAACCTTAGTTTAACATTAATTTATCAACCCGAGGATTCATCTTCTATTTCAAGAATATCAACAAAGTCTATGCAGATAGCTCGTAGAGGCTAAAATCACATATCAAATCTGAGTTTATCAACAATCAAGTTCCTCACACATTGATTAAGTTACTAAAGCTAAGATCCTACTAAACATGATTGAAATCTGATCTATAATGTGCTATGAATTGAAGGCATGAATTAAATTGCTGAATTGATCTAATTAAGGGACAAGAATTGAATATGATATTAAAGGAATGAATTGATCTAATTAAGAAACATGAGTTGGATCTATAAAAACAAGTTGACCTATTGATGACTATTTAATCTGCTGGAAAGCAATAACTAAATATTGTAAGTTGAGACAAAACAGTAATTGAACAACAAATGCTAACTAAGTAGAAGGAACAACAAATGCTAATTAAGTGAAAGAAACAACAAATGCTAATTTAACGGAAAGGAACAACAAATGCTAATTTAGTAGTGAAACTAATTAATGCTACCTCCTTTTGAATGGTAGTGCAACTACTTCTTCTTTTACCTTTTAGAAGTGCTTGGGGAATTTATCGAGGTGTAAATTCCAGCAGTCTTGGTGTGTCACTTTCTCTCACAAGACTTGTAATACATGGTGGGAGGTGTTGTTTCTTGCGTCATTGCTACAATCATCTCCACAACCCATTTCTTATTCTTCCCATAAATGACACCTTGAACCACCACAAATGACCTCTCAAAGGCATCCTTTTCCAATTAGGTATATAGGTAACACTAAAATTATTGAGCACTAGGTATGGGTCTTGGAGCCTTGACATGGTCAAGGGAGGAAAAATGAACTTTAGGCCTTAAAGGAATCTTTCAATGAGACAGGGCCAATAAGGATGCCTTGTATAACCACACAATGCCTTCTGAGAGTATTCCAACCTATGGTTGGGGATGTCTGTGCCACTAGGTGTTTTTGAGTAGTAGGTATGTGTCTCAAGGTCTTGGAAATGATATAGGGAAGAAGGCCATGCCTTAGGTTCTAAAAAAATCTTTGAGTCATCTAGAGCCATGAACATTGCCTCAAAGTACCACACATAAACTCTAGAGGGGTATCCTTGGCCTCAACTATATGCAACTTTATGCAACTATATGCAAATATGAAACTATATGAAACTATATGCAAATATGCAACTTATCCAACTATATGAAACTATGCAACTATATGAAACTATATGCAACTTTACGCAACAATGCAACTTATGCAACTATATGCAACTATGCAACTATATGCAACTATATGAAACTTTATGAAACAATGCCACTTATTCAACTATATGCAACTATATTGCAACTATATGCAACTAGAATGCAACTATATGCAACTATATTGCAACAATTTTGTATGCAACTATATGCAACTAACTGCAACTATGCAACTATATTGATGCAGGAGCATCGTATAAAGCAAAAGCACGCACCTAGCCAAAGGGGACAACTGTACGCGCAGATGCAATTAAATACGTTTTTTTGAAAACGTTGTGAATTTTCAAAATCTGAAACATTAATGTAATGGATGGGAGGAAAGTGCAATTGCATTTATGCCTTGAAGATCCAAACTAATTTTGGAGCATATGTTCCTATCCGTTGTATGTAATAGGAATTTATGTGTGTTTAATGCAAGTAGGTAGATTTAAATGATAGATTATACATTTTTAGGAGATTAGGACGGAAAACGGATGATAGACACCCTCAACCCTTGTATCATTGTAACATAATTCAGAATTCGTAAGTTGTAGAGCTGCAGAGGAGAACAAAGAATTTTATGCATTTTAGTTGTTGTTATTTACCATGTATAGGAGCACTGGAATTAATAGAAGAAAGGTTTGATTCCAATCTATGTGTTTGTTATGGTTGTTGGAACCACCTGTTGAATGGTATGTTGCAGGCTAGTTTATATTCTCCGTGTGTATTTTATTTCAATGAAATATGTGTGTGTATGCTCTAGAATTCTATGCTGAATGTTTGAATTCTGGATAAGGGGAGAATGAGTTTCAGTTGTTTCTCTTTCTGATAACTCCTGCAAAGAGTGTAGTGGAGGGTCTGTAAGGAGTGCGCCGACCAGGCTATGAGTTTCATCTCAGAACTCTCAAAGGAGATTCAAATCATGTTTCTACAAGCCCAAGTGCAAGGTTAGCTCAGAGTCGTGCAAGGTGTGCATAGGCTGGGTGAGGCCTAGAATTTTACCAACTCAAGAGGGAGATTGAGAGACTGTTTTTGCAAGAGGTGCACAGAGTCGAAGATCCAAATAACCATAGGTTATTTGAAAATTTCCCCAAGGAGTGAGTGCAGGAACCCTTTTGGAAGCCTTGAGTTCGCAAGCGGAAGATCATAAGGGATAGAACCTATGAAGTGTTCAAAGGGAGGCGGAGGTCAAAATCGTCTCACAGAAGTCAAGTTCAGGAGGGAGGATGCCAAGTTATTTGGATATAAGTCCTTGAGAAGTTGAATCGGATAGTGGAATCGCTTCAAGAGGAAGTGCCAAAGTTCCGTGAGCTGTTGGATCTTGTGGTGCAGCAAAGGGATTAAGACCGAGTGTCTTTCAACACTCTTAAGCTTAGGAAGGATAGTGATCGTCAGGTCTGGATCAATGAGGGTCATTGATCTTGTATGCGAATCACGTATTGGAGTTCGGGGAATGGAGTGACCAGTGGTTTGGGTCGAGTTTTGTAGATTTCAGATTGGAAAAATCCAGATACAACGAGGGTCGTTGGATCGAGGGAGGTACACAGTCGTCGATCTCGTCGAAGGCATGATTTCAGAGTCAGGGATTTGTAGAGGGAGAGGAACGACTGTTCGTTCTTCTCTCAAGTTGTGAAAGTTGAATACTCATGCGAACAGGTGGCAGGGACCCACTCCGTAAGTGGAGTAAACATAGGTGATAGGTGGCATGTAGTCGTTGCTTTGGGTGGAGTCAACCTTCATTGACATATTGTGTTTCAGGGATTCGCAAGGAAAGAGCACAAGAGTTTGGTGCTCCAACTTGAAAAGTCGTGAGTTGCGAAAGGTACTTGCATTAAGGCTTGGCTATGGTCATATTGGAAAAGGGGTTGAAGAGGGGGCTTACACCTTAAGCCCATTCACAATTTCGCGTTTCGGCTATTTCCAAGGGTTGTGGCATTGTATTCGAAGTTTCCAACTCGCGAGACCCGAAATCCTTTGTGGGCTTAAACAAGGAGTTCAATTAACCCTTGTCGTGGTTTAGAGAAAATCTTGCATGGATGTCGGCCTGAGGGCAGGAGTTCTGCACTAGTTGTGGTATTAGAGCCTAGAACAAATTCTTTGCTTTCTACAACAGAGAGAAAAGAGGAATTTTACAGCCATGCCACCAAGCAGAAGAGAAAGGCCCATACCTGATCTAGCAGTGGAAATAGGAATGCGTGAATTACGTGCCAGACTTTATGCTATGGAGACAAAAAAGAGGCGAACAGTTGACGCTGGGGATATCAGTGAAGCTGAAAGTGAAAATGAAAATGAAAACGAAGGAGAATAAGTTGCAGTCGAATATGTTGCAGAAGAATGCCTATTCAGGGTTGTTGCAAGGATAGGTGCTAGGGAAAAAATGGGCATTCCAATGTACAAAGGCAACCTAGACATTGAAGAGCTTCTAGACTGGATTAGATCTCTAGACAAACACTTCGACTATGAGATGTCGAGGAAGACAAGAAAGTCAAACATGTCATTACTAGACTTAAAGGGCATGCAACACTGTGGTGGGATGAACTGCAGGCTGACAGACGTTGCAAGGGAAAGCAGAAAATCAAGAGCTGGGATAGAATGGTTGAAAAAATGAAAGACAAGTTTATACCCAGGGATTATCAAATAAATCTATTTCGGAGAATGCAGAATTTGAGACAGAAGCTGATGTCAGTGAAAGAATACACTGAAGAGTTCTATAGGATAAACATCAGAGAAGGTCATCGGGAAAGTGATGATGAGAAAGTTGCCAGGTACATAAATGGTCTACGATATGACATTCAGGATGAGATGAGCATGATGACCATCCGAACCATAGAAGATTCTTATCAGATGGCTCTAAAAGCAAGGTCAAAGAGGCTGAGGCAAAAGTCAAAGAGGCAGTATGGCTCTAAAAGTAAGGTCAAAGAGGCCGAGGCAGAAGTCAAAGCAGAGGCAAGAAAATTGCCCAGGACATAACTCAGAAGCCTAAAAAAGAGGGGAAGAAACCTCAAACTCAATCTGAGAGAGGAGGAAGCTCATAGGGGAGGCAGTATGCTGATAGAAATACTTTTTCTCGAGCCATAGGAAGAGGAAGAGGCAGAGGAGGTGAAGTGAAATACTTTGTCTGTGGAAAAATCGGACATAAATCCTATGAGTGTCTAGATAGGAAGAAATATGGTGGTGAAACTCACATTATTGAAGCTCAAGGAAGGAATGTTGAGGCAGAGGACACTGAGGGTGGAAGATATTTGATGATGTAAAAAGTTCTCTTGAAACCGGAGAAGGAGCCAGGGAACCCAGCCCAAAGAAATAGTCTGTTTCGGACCACTTTCAAAACCAAAGACAAGGTATGCAAGGTCATAGTGGACAATGGTAGCACATATAATCTTGTATCTACAGAAATGGTAGAAAAGCTGGAGCTGGATACTATTGCGCATCCAAGCCCATAGAAAGTTTCGTGGCTACAAAAAGGACATCAAGTAAATGTCACTAAACAATGTTTAGTTGAATTTAAAATAGGAGGATATAAATATGAGATATTATGGGATGTCATTCCCATGGATTTTTGTCATCTATTGCTGGGTAGATTGTGGCAATATGACAGAAATGTGGTGCATGATGGGAGAAAGAACATGTACACTCTGGAGAAAAATGGTAGGATGCACATGTTGCTACCAATTAAGGATAAAGAGGTGAAAACAGAGATGAGAAACACCATAATTCTCATGAGTGGGAAGGAACTTACTAAGGAAGTCAAGAAGAAGGAAGACACAAAATTCATTTTGGTTAGGAAGCCTAGAATTGTTTTGAACAACACTAGGATAGACGATTTACCAGAAGAAATCGAGGAGTTGCTGGAAGAATTTGATGATATAGTAGTGGAAGAACTACCTTGTTCGTTACCACCTATCAGGAGTATAAGCCATCATATCGATCTTATACCTGGAGCCATTTTTCCGAACAAAGCAACTTATAGGTTGACTCCGTAGGAGAATGAAGAAGTTAAGAGACAGGTCTAGGACTTAATGGACAAAGGATTGATTCGAGAGATCTTGAGCCCATGCATTGTTCCAACAATGCTCAACCCAAGGAAGGACGGTGGCTAGAGAATGTGTACAGACTCAAGGGAAATCAACAAAATTACCATTAGGTACAAGTTCCCATTGCCAAGGATGGATGACTTTATGGATTGCTTGAGTGGAGCAAAGTTTTTTTCAAAGATTGATTTGAAAAGCAGATATCATCAGATTAGAATGAGAGAAGGTGATGAATGGAAGACAACAATCAAGATGAATGAAGGGCTCTATGAATGGCTTGTCATGCCATTTGGCTTGACGAATGCACCCAGTACTTTCATGAGGTTGATGAACGAAGTCCTGAAGGATTTCATTAAGAAATTTGTCATTGTATATCTTGATGATATATTAATTTTCAGCAAAACTGAAGCAGAGCATTTGAAGCATTTAACTGTAGTGATGAGAAGGTTACAACAAGATAAATTGTTGATCAACATGAATAAATCATCATTTATGAGGAAAAAACTCATTTATTTGGGTTTTGTTATCTCTGTAAATGAATTGAAAATGGATCCATAAAAGATAAAGGCGATTAAGGATTGGGCATCGCCGAAGAGCGTGTTTGAAGTTTGAAGCTTCCATGGTTTGGCTAGATTCTACAAGAAATTCATCTGAAACTTCAGTGTAATTAGTGCACCGATGATGGATACTGTGAAGAAAAGACATAAATCTTTTCACTGGACGGAGGAAGCAGAGAATAGCTTCAACCTACTGAAGAATAAGATCATTGAGCAACCAATTTTGGTTTTTCCAGATTTCAGCAAGACATTCCAAGTCAGGTGTGACGGGAGTGGATTTTCCATTGGAGCGATCTTAAGCCAAGACAATAGGCCAATCACGTATTTCAGTGAAAAACTGAATGAAGCAAAGATTAATTACTCCACGTATGACAAACAATTCTATGCAGTCATACAAGCGCTGAAGAAATGGAAGCACTATTTGGTTCCAAAAGAGTTTGTTTTGTACAACGATAATCACACTTTGAAATTTGTGACTCGACAGGAGAAGTTGAACCAAAAGCATGCTAAATGGGTTGAATACATGCAGAATTTTACTTTTGTGATTAATCATATTTCTGGAACTGCTAACAAAGTTGCTGACACTTTGAGCAGGAAATGTTTGCTTATGCAGGAATTTAGAGTTAAGACTTTGGGTTTTGATAACCTCAAAGAAATGTATGAGGATGATCCATATTTCAAAGAGGCATATGAGGCGTCTGAGAATCCAATTCTCAGGGACAGAAGCCAATGGATAGAGTACATGATCCAGGATGGACTATTGTTCAGGGGAAATAAACTATGTATTCCAAAATGCTCCATGAGGGAGAATTTGCTGAAGGAAAAGAACAACGAAGGATTGGCCAGACACTTCGGTCATGAAAAAACATTCTCAATGTTGAATGGCTCATATTACTGGCTAGGGATGAGGACATATGTGAAGAAATTTGTGGACATGTGCGGAATTTGTCAGCACACGAAGGGAAAAAAGCAGAACGCAGGGTTATATCAGCCATTATCCATACCTGAAAGGCCGTGGGACACAATAAGCATGGATTTCATATTATGACTGTCAAGGACATAGAGGGGATATGATTCAATGTTTGTAGTGGTAGACAGATTTTCAAAGATGGCACATTTCATACCATGCCAGAAAACCAGTGAAGCAACTCATATTGTGAAACTGTTTTTCAAGGGTGTCGCCAAACTTCACGGCTTGCCTAGGAGTATCATTTCTGATCGAGATACCAAGTTCATAGGAAATTTCTGGAGGAACTTATGGAAGAAGATGGGGAAAAACTTGTCTTTTAGCTCAGCGTATCATCGTCAGACAAATGGACAGACAGAGGTCTTGAACAGGAGCTTGGGAGATTTGTTAAGGATCTTAGTGGCTGAACACCACAGTCAATGGGATCACATTATACCACAGGTGGAATTCACTTACAATGATTCACTCAATAGAAGCACAGGGTAGAGTTCATTCCAAATTGTATATGGAATGCAGCCAAGGGGAGGCTTTGAATTGAAAGATTCAGAACAAGCTTAATTCAGGAGTGCTAGTGCAGAGGACTTTTCAAAAGTAATGAGGGAGCTTCATAGCAGAATCAAGGAGTGATTGCAGAGTTCAAGTCAAGAGTACAAGCATAGAGAATATCAACACAGGCAAAAACTTCAATTTGAAGTTGGTGATTTGATTCTTGTGCATTTGAGGAAGGAAAGGTTCCTAAGGGGAACATACAATAAGATGAAGATGAAGAAAATTGGACCGTGCAAGGTCATAAGAAAATTTGGGGCAAATACGTATGAGATTGAATTACCTGATGGGGTTGGAATCTCACCGATATTCATTGTCACGGATTTGTACCCTTACAGAGCTGAAAAAGAAGGAGCATAAGATGAACAAGAAAAGATTCAATGGACAAAACAAATGCCTGTAGCTGAAAAGCCACAGATGGAAAGCATAATTGACAAGAGGATTAGCAGAAAGACCAGGAGAAAAGAGTATTTTGAATACTTGGTCAAGTGGAAAGGACATCCAATTGAATATGCCATCTAGGAGAGTGAAGCATAAATTCAAAGGCATGGATAGACCGTGCAAGAGCTCATGAATAGGATTTCATGAAAATTTTCAAGCAAGGGAGTATGATGCAAGAGCATCGTATAAAGCAAAAGCACACGCCTAGACAAAGGGGATATTTGTACGCGCAAATGCAATTAAATACGTTTTTGTGAAAACATTGTGAATTTTTAAAATATGAAACATTGATGTAATGGATGGGAGGAAAGTGCAGTCGCATGTATGCCTTGAAGATCCAAACTGATTTTGGAGCGTATGTTCCTATCCACCGGATGTAATAGGCATTTATGTGTGTTTAATGAAAGTAGGTAGATTTAAATGACAGATTAGATATTTTTAGGATCTTAGGAGGGAAAACAAATCATAGACACTCTCAACCCTTGTATCATTGTAACATAATTCAGAATTCGTAAGTTGTAGAGCTGCAAAGAAGAACAGAGAATTTTATGCATTCTAGCTGTTGTTATTTACCATGTATAGGAGCACTGGGATTAATAGAAGAAAGCTTTGATTCCAATCTATGTGTTTGTTATGGTTGTTGGAACCACCTATTGAATGGTATGTTGCAGGCTAGTTTATATTCTCTGTGTGCATTTTATTTCAATGAAATTTGTGTGTGTATGCTCTAGAATTCTATGTTGAATGTTTGAATTCTGGATAAGGGGAGAATGAGTTTTTGTTGTTTCTCATTCTAATAACTCCTGCAAAGAGTGTAGTGGAGGGTTCGCAAGGAGTGTGTCGACCAGGCTATGAGTTTCATCTTAGAACTCTTAGAGGAGATTCAAATCGTGTTTTTACAGGCCGAAGTGCAAGGTTAGCTCAGAGTCGTGTAAGGTGTGCACAGGCTGGGTGAGGTCTAGAATTTTACCAACTCAAGAGGGAGATTGAGAGACTGCTATTGCAATAGGTGCACAGAGTCGAAGACCCAAATAACCAGATGTTATTTGAAAATTTCCGCAAGGAGTGCATGCAGGGACCCTTTTGAAAGCCTTGAGTTCTCAAGCAAAAGCTCAGAAGGGATAGAACCTATGAAGTTTTCAAAGGGATACGGAGGTCAAAATTGTGTTAGAGAAGTCAAGTTCAGGAGGGAGGATGCCAAGTCATTTGGCCAGAAGTCCTTGAGAAGTTGAATTGGACGATGGAATCACTTCAAGAGGAAGTGCCAAAGTTCCGTGAGCCATTGGATCTTGTGGAACAACAGAAGGATTAATACCGAGTGTATTTCAACACTCTTAAGCTTAGGAAGGATAATGACCGTCAGATCCAGATCAATGAGGGTCATTTATCTCATATGTGAATTCGCGTATCGGAGTTCAGGGAATGGAGCGACCAGTGGTTTGGGTCGAGTGTTGTCGATTTCGATTGGCAAAATCCCGATACAACGAGGGTCATTGGATCGAGGGAGGCACACAACCGTCGATATCGTCGAAGTCACAATTTTGGAGCTGGGGATTTGTAGAGGGAGAGGAACGACTGTTCCCTGTTCTCTCAAGTTGCGAAAGCCGAAGACTCGTGCGAACAGGTGGCAAGGACCCACTCTATAAGCAGAGTAAATAAAGGTGACAGGTGGCATGCGCCCATCGCTTTGGGTCAAGTCAACCTTCATTGACATATCGCGTTTCGGGGATTCGCAAGGGAAGAGCACAAGAGTTTGGCGCTCCAACTTGTGAAGTCACGAGTTGCAAAAGGTGCTTGTTTTAAGGCTTGGCTGTGGTCATATTGGAAAAGGGGTTGAAGAGGGGGCTTACACCTTAAGCCCATTCACAATTTCGCATTTTGGTTATTTCCATGGGTTGCGGCATTGTATTCGAAGTGTCCAACTCGCGAGACCCGAAATTCTTTGCGGACTTAAACAAGGAGTTTAGTTAACCCTTGTCGTGGTTTAGAGAAGATCCTGAATAGATCTTGGCCTGAGGGCAGGAGGTCTGCACCATATATGCAACAATGCAACTTATCATGTTTTTTAGTGACAATATGAAACTATATGCAACTTTATGCAACACTGAAACTTATGCAACTATATGCAACTTATGCAACTATATGCAACTTTATGCAACAATGCAACTATATGCAACTAT
>SNQJ01S0005397.1:56956-97163 GCA_010110895.2 Picea sitchensis | reverse complement strand
TTTTCTTGTTTTAACGAGTGTAGGTACCGCCAAATAGGTATCTATCATATCTATCTTCCTCGAGTGATGATCAAGATATACTAAGAGAGGCTGAAAGTGAGATGTGTTGTACTATATCTATCGGTTCTAGATCAACTAGATCTAAAAAGGTAACGAAAAGATTCTGTATATGCATGCAATTTTTTATTGCCAACGAAGGGTCATGTAATTATGATTCTGAGAGAATATGTGACATTGAGTTTCCCTTGAGGTATAAACATCTAGTGAAATGATGGGCACCTAAGGAGCTACCTAAAGTGGACACATATTTCTTCATCAGTGGGAGGATGTATCGGATTGCTCCTTTGTCCTTACATGGATTGGGGTTATTTTCCATGGATGGCATAAAGGTCGGCTATGGAACTGTAACTGAATTTATGGAGTATGTCGGACGATTATAAAAATACAATCATTGGCTGATGTTGGTCTGATATACGCAAAGTATGCGGAGATACAGAGTTGCCACAAATTATATACAACTAGTAGATAATAATCAAAATAAAGGGGAAACTATGTATATTGATGGAAGGCCAAAAGATATTGGAAATATTGTGGGCTTTATAAATAGTACATGACCAGTGACAACAACTAAGAAACCAAATTTCATATTTGAGGGATGCGAAGGAAATCGTATATTTGTATGTGCAACAAAAACAATAGTTCGAGGTGAAGATTTGTTGATCAATTACAACTTAAATAGAATAGATGGAGGGGGTGCGACTATGGGGGTAAATATATTACATACCATTCAACTCAACCTTTGATCAATGAATTTTTTACTGCATATATTTCATTTTTCATTATTTATTTTCTGATATTACTGCAATATTTCATTTTTTTAATCTTACAATTACTTTCATAACTCTTGTTGATTAATTTATTGTGTCAACATCTATCTAGGGTGACCGTGAGATATCACAGGCTACATCTGTCCAGGGTGACCATGGAAAGGAACCCACTATGCCTTAGCAGGTAAATGTTAAATACAGTAACAACTTATGACTACAACAACTAAATTTCAGAAATTTCATTATTTTTTTTCTCATATTACTGCAATATTTCATTATTTTAATGTTACATGTGAATTTCATAACTTTTATTTATTGATTTATTGTCTCAACATCTGTCAAGGGTGACCGTGGAAGAAAATCACAAGCTACATTTGTCCAGGGTGACCATGGAAAGGCACCCACTGTGCCTCACCAGGTAAATGTTAAATACAATAACAACTTATGACTACAACAACTAAATTTTTGAAATTTCATTTTTTTTTCTGATATTACTCCAATATTTCATTTTTTAAATGTTATAGGTGAATTTCATAACTTTTTTTGATTGATTTATTGTGTCAACTTATATCCAAGGTGACCGTGTCCGAAAATCACCCACTACATCTATCCAGGGTGACCGTGGAAAGGCACCTGATGTGCCTCACCAGGTAAATGTTAAATACAGTAACAACTTATGACTACAACAACTAAATTTCTCAAATGTTAAAGTTCACATTAATTTTATTCATCAATGTATTATGGCATGGTCAATGTGGGAAGGCTCCCAATGAGAATATTTATGAGGATGAAATATTTTATTCGACTAACCCAGTGACAACTGTAACGAAGGCCTTGAAGGAGGATAACATAGAATATCTAGGTTTTCTTAGAAAAAGACCCCTAACACACGAGGACAGGGAAAGAATTGTAGAGCTACAAAATAAAATAACTAATTTTGGGGTAAGTGGCATCTTCACATATTTTTATTAGCTATGACAATTTCATATCCATTTTTTTGTTTTATATTTTGTATATGATCTGATAAAGTAAAGTTTTCCATTTGTAGGAGTTTTTAAACCCCGTGCATGGGGAACCTGTCGATCCTGCAACTTCTACAGGTAGTAGTGATGATCTAATGAAAAAAAATGTCGACATGGCAAAGTGCAAGTGAGGCTTTTTGAGCCTCCCGAGGTTCCCCTCGAATTCATTGATGAGCGAAATGATTTTAACTGGCATGACAAGTCAAAGCATGATGAGCCGGAGCCTGGGACTCCACATGACTCTAGAGAGGAACGTATTGTAGATGGAGAGGATACTATTCTGCATGGAGAAAAATGAATTAAAAGCACCTTATCACTAGATGTCACCTTTCTGGTGGATGGCGCATGTGTTCCGATCAAGATTCAAAAGATTGCAGGTAATTGTTAATTAATTGATTCATTTTTTTCATGAAATTGAAATGGACNGGACATTTGTTGAGATTATTATAAATTAATGGATAACACGTTTCTGCAGGAAACAATGTTTTCTATAGAAACTTAAATGACAAAACATTGGAGTTGTTTGTCCCCACCATTCGCACACGGTGGAATGGCCAAGATAGCAAAATGAAAGATGATTTAATAGACCACATGGTAAACTTGTTCGGCAACACTTTCAACAAGAAAGTGGTTACAAAGTTAGCTGGCGAGAATCTAAAATATATCAGGGCCCAGTATAGGAAGAAATTGCAATTCGACCTCAAGCACGAGCGCCCTCCCTTGGTTCCAGAGAAAGAGTGGAAGGCCCCGATAGAAGAGGCAAAGGAGAACTTGTTTAAAAAACAAGGAAGAAATCCATGAGTTTCTCAAGCAAGGTACAACACATGTCATATTATCATTGAAATATGATCATTTATGTTTTTCTTTCTCATTTTAAGTAACAATTCTGATATCTATTTTTTTTCAAAAATTCCATATGTAGGCTACCAGACACCTCCAAAGAAACCAAGGACAGAGTGGAAAAACACGGCTAGCATAAACTAGGCCAGGGTGGCTATGGAAAACTAAAAGCTCGAATAGTAAGATTTAAATGATTAACTGTGGTTAATAATTATTTAATAGTAGCGAACAAATATATGTTTTTGTTATTGGTATTTTTAATGGTGTTATGCATTGCAGTTAAATATGTTTGACACTACTGCCACCGAGGAGGACATAAATCTTGGTTACACACATGGTTTTAAAAGTGTGATTGAATATAGAAAAATCTTGGGCCAGACTCCTATCTCCCTAGCCACGCAGGTAAATCAAATGAATAAGGAAACCGCAGTAGCATGGTTGTAAAGTCTATTCATATTTTATTATATCACCCTTAACTAAGTATTTATGTTTGTTTTCAATCAACAGTGCTACCGCAGTAGTGAATCTAGCAGTATTCAGCAGACCCCACGTCATACAAGGGTGCACATGTCCAGTGATAGTGTAGAGAAGAGTGCCCATTCCAGTATGTATGCTTCAGAATTAGAAATATTTACTGTGATTGTAGATATTTATTTCCTGACTTATACTTATATATTATATTCTCTAAATTGAAGAGCCTGTAGCTCAGGAGGGTGAACTATGAGAGGAACCAAGTGGACAAGAAATTAACGCACCAACTATCACAACTACACATACAGGTAAAGAGCAATAGTGTAATGTTAATCAAAATAATGAATTAGTTATTTCAATTTTATTTCAACGTATGGATACTTATATATTATCTTCTCAAAATTGAAGAGCATGTAGCTTAGGAGTGTAAACTACAAGAGGAACCAAGTGGACCAGAAATTAATGCACCAACTGTCACAACTACACATACAGGTAAAGAGCAATAGTGTAATGTTAATCAAAATAATGAATTAGTTATTTCAATTATATTTCAACATATTGATATGATCATTTTTGTTGTTGCAGTTCATGATATTGAAGAGATGCTTCAAAGCCCTTCTCAGTGACGTACCAAAAGTATGGTACATGAGTGCACACAAACAATAGAAGGACAAGGCACACGAAATACAACGTCCTTGGATGATTATGATACCCCAATTGTGAATTTTATGAATGTAAAAAAACATAAATCAAAGAAAAATTAGATGTATAATTCATGACTTGTATTTGGATGTTTATCGATGTTTATATGTTCATATGCTTCAATGTTTATATGTTCATATGTTTTGATGACTATCCTAGTTATGCATGAATGTCTATATGTTTTCTATATAAAGAAAATCATTTGTTGGGCATGGGGAATTGAGAGAGATGTGAGGGGGGGGGGAGGGGCCATATGAGATTCCACCTTCACATGGTTGGCCCTGTTTAGTAGAGAATAACCCATTCTCAAAACAAAGAGAATCTCATTAAGGTATGCGACCACTTAATTTTTTTCTATAGTATTTTACATACTAAATGCATGCTTATTTTCTTATTCAATATTTACTCATATAAAGAATTTGTCTTTTATGATTGATGCAGGTCTTGATGATGGAAATGCATCTCATGGAAAACACTTATCAAGTTGTATAGGCTAATGGATATGGCGAAAGGACAATGAAAAGGTAAGGGTTTTGACATGTTTTTAAGGTAGGCTTTATACTAGTAAAAGTTCACAATCCTCATGAAAGGATACAATTGCATTTTTGGTAGACAAGCATCAATTTTGTTAACAAAGTATGAATCATAGATTGTGGGAAAAACCTTTTTTTGTATTCTTACATTGACCAATACAACTATAACAATTTTTTAGTAAAAAATCTTAACCACACACACACACATACACATATGAACCCTAAGTAAACAAATGATAGAAGATAAAGGGAGAATATGTACTAATAGGAGTGAATGAAGATAATAATATGAATAATGGAGTGGAGAGTGCACTCTAGCCTTGAATTGAATTATACTTTCATCCAACATGTCTCATTGTAGTGTATGTTGTGATAGTTGTGTCTTCTCACTATAATGTATGTTTCTATGTCCATCATGGGATTCCTAGAGCACCACCTATCATTCATGATACAACACATAGTAGTAAAGAATCCTATCCATTGCTAATTGTTGGGCTCTAAATATTTCCTAAAAACAACCTTAGTTTAAAATTAATATATCAACCCGAGGATTCGTCTTCTATTTCAAGAATATCAACAAAGTCTATGCAGATAGCTCGTAGAGGCTAAAATAGCATAGCAAATCTGAGTTTATCAACAATCAATTTCCTCACACATTCATTAAGTTTCTAAAGATAAGATCCTACTGAACATCATTGAAATCTGATCTATAATGTGCTATGAATTGAATGCACGAATTAAATTGATTAATTGATCTAATTAAGGGACAAGAATTGAATCTAATATTAAAAGCATGAATTGATCTAATTAAGAAACGTGAATTGGATCTATAAAAAAAAGATGACCCATTGATGACTATCTAATCTGCTGGAAAGAAATAATTGAATACTATAAGTTGAGACAGAACAATAATTGAACAATGAATGCTAACTAAGTAGAAGGAAAAACAAACGCTAATTAAGCTAAAGAAACAACAAATGCTAATTTAATGGAAAGGAACAACAATTGCTAATTTAATTGAAAGGAACAACACATGTGAAAATGAGAGGAACTGTCAACTGGAAGAACAATAATTGAACAAGAAATTCTAACTAAGTAGAAGGAACAACAAATGCTAATTAAGCAAAAGAAATAGCAAATGCTAATTTAAAGGAAAGGAACAACAATTGCTAAGTTAATTGAAAGGAACAACGCAATAAACTACATCAATTGGAATCTGGAATAGCAATTGACAACATTCAAAGGAAAGCATATATCTTCTACAAGAAAAAAATCTCAAAACATTAACATGCTTATGCATTATCGTAACAATGATAAAAAGGATTTAAATTTCGAAACAAAAATCAAACTGATAAAATAAAAATTAAGACAGTGACTCCTTCAGACTGGCCCCTCGGCCCTTAGAAGCACTGCTACTAGGAATTCATTATATGAAAATGATGGAAACGTTCAAAATATTTATTAATTCCATAACTGAGACACCATGTATAGAAACTATTTGCGTAGAGTAATTCTGAATTCTGAATGCTTAGATACAATTATTTGATTATTCTTTCCAAGATTCACCACTCTTTATATATTACAAAATATGGGTAAATAAAGCTATCTTGAGGATCGAGAGATCCTCAGGATCGCTATTACTATTTTTGAAGTTTACAAAATAGAGAACTAATCTCTCTTGAAACTTCTTTACGCTCCATATCTTTAGCCTCCAATAGCTTCCGCATCTTCGAAATCTCTTCTTCTATCGTGAGTTTACCAAGATTTACCCATTCCCGTAACAAAATCAAACAATTCCAACCATATTTTAGAATTTATGAACTTCAACTCAATGATAGTTCTAGAAGACATTTTAGTCATTTCCTATCCTATTTTATTCCTAAGTAACAAAAAAGTCAGTCAAGATGATGTCATAAATCATGGAAATGAGGAGAATATATGTACCTTTTCATAACCCAACATACCCCCCAGCTTTCCTTCTTGCATGTCCTCATGCAAGCTAAGTTCTTACATGCAAGGTAGTGATGTTGTAAGGAGGAAAATTTGGTTCACCATGTGCCCTGAAGCCATTCTTTCTTCTAAGTTCACCAAAAGCAATGTCTTCCCTCTTTTTATTAATTTGATAATCTCTCAGATAATCCTCTAGAGGAAACCATATAAGAGGGGGATTATATCTACACCCAATCCATGCAGGTCCTTCCTCATGGATCGTTATGGCATATCTTTCTATTCCGAAGGTGGTTGCAAAGAAGTTCTTGAAACCGAAGGGCTCTCTAACCCTTACTTCAACTGGGGAGACATCCCATCTTAACTTGGAGCCATCAAGAGCTTCTTCTTTGAGTTCCCTAAACTATGCCATGCCTGATCATATAACCTGTTGATGAATAGGACCTAAAGAGATTTTCAATCCTTCCCTTTTCATGAATGTCCTATGTCACATGATAGCTGGAAAAGACTTTGGTGGTTCCCCCCTGACCCATAGATCTAACCCATTTTCTCTCTTCATGAAATTTTGGTGGGCCTTAGCCCACCTGACTTGATTTTTAGTGAAGGATAGGAACACTTGCAATTGGATGTCCCCAATAAAGGGACCATGGTTATCTCTGTTGTTGTCTTCCAAAATGAAATTATGGAAGTATAGTTCACACATGAAATATTGTACCTTCTCTTCCTGCTCCCTAAAACAAGACACAAACTCAAAGATAGTGGTGAATTTAATCGATTTACCTACTCGAATAGACTTCACCCTCAGCAATAGGTAGAATTCTAATAAAAACAAAGTATAATTGGTAGTAGGAGCTCTACAATCTATTGCATCAGTGTAGATATCACAAATCACTTTGATTTTCTCCAAATTTTTTTCCAGTTGACCTTCTACCTTCTTTGTCTTTCCTTGAGCCTTATTTAGCTAAACATATGTCTCATTTTCCGTGGCTGACATGGTTGTGAGTTGTTTAACAAATCTTTGGTGCTCTATCATCATCACCATTTCATCTCTGGTCTAGGTCAAGGTATGTTGGGCTTGTACCAGTTCTGCTTGTAGTCTTTCAATGATGGCACTCTGATCTTGAAACTGAGATACCTCTTCAGTCTGACAGGTTGCTTCATTCATTACTGGAATTACTATCTAAGTTTCTGCATCTGTGGTCTCTAGAGGAGTGCGAATTACTTCCTTAGGTTGAGTAATTATTCCTCCTAGAAATTTTGGTTGAGCCTCTCTTTCATATGCTCCCAAAGTAATTTCCTCTTCATTTTGAAAAACCACCCCTTCTACTCTTGTAGTCTCAGTTTGAAGTTCCATTTATACTGTTTCTTCAAGGATATGAAACTCTGTCTGTGTTCCTACATAACTCGTTTGGACTGCCCTCCTAAGAAGAGGGTTCCTTCCCTGTGCTCTATGTCTTTTGGTCTTCTTTCTTTCATGGATCTTATCGGCTTGCTCTAGTTGTTTTCTTAATTCCTTGATAATTTCCTTAAGCTTGCCAAATTTCTTCTTTAACACTTTAATATTTTTAACCCTTCTCTTCAACAACTTGTTCTCGCGTTTTAACTTTCTATTTATGTTGTGTCTTTTTCCCGATCTCTGTTTCTATGAGCTATCAGGATTTTCCTCACCTTGATCTATCAATAGTGGCTCTTCTACTTGCCCTACCAGGGTATTTACCTTAGTGTGAGGTTCTTCTTGTGCTGTATCATCTGGGAGTGACATCTTAGTGTCAAGGAAATCTTTAGTTGAGTTCGAGGTAGAGGTTGGCGCCTGGTTTTCTTCTGGCCTGTTTGTGTCTCTGCTAGTTGAGGTCCCTAAACTCCCTAAAACATGAGCTATCTCTACCTCATATATTTTCAAAAATTGTTTTGTGAGGTGTCCCAATGTTGGTTGGGTATCTTCTTGATTGTTTCCTTGTGGTGTTTGTTCTGCCTGCTAAATTCCCTGAACATATCCCTGTAAGGGATGCTCTATTATGTCCTGAATTTATTTAGGTTGTTTTATTGTATCATTTCTTCAAGTTGTTCTTTTGTATCCTGAATTTCTTCATGACGTATTATCTGTCTTCTTCTTCTTTTCCCTTCAATGGGAGCTTTAGGAGCAGCCATTTCTCTTTTTCTCTTCCTCATTGATTCCTTTGCTTGTGAGGTCTGAGTCTCTGCAAATTGGACGGGGTCTGCCTTGACTTCAAGTTGAGGAGGTGGAGCTTCCATTTGGGAAGTAGGTTCCCCTTCCTGTGCTACTTCAATTCCCTGGGTTGGGTCTTCATACTGTAATTCATGTTGCTATAATTGTAAGGGCCTATTGGCCTCAATAATATCCCCCCAGGTCATTTGAGTTTGACTTAGGGCTTTATTTACTATAATTTTTACCAATCCATGGTGGATTATGATAGTAAGGTGATATTTTTCCTTCAGTGTTCTCATAGCGAACTCATGTAACATAGCATTTATAAAAAATGGTAAATTGATTACTAACTTTTGTTTGAGTGCAGATAGTAGTTTGAGGTGGCATGGGTAGATCACATCATATCTTCTGTCGTAGGTGATATACCTTTGTATGGCACCTTCCATTTCTTTCTAGGGTTCACTGAGAGTGTTGGGGTTAAGTCCCTTTCCCTTTTTATCCAATTCCTCTCGAGGGTCAATGAAGGATTCTACAGGTTCTTTAAGCGTTGTATATCTTCCAGACCATTGTATTCCTATGTTAGGAAGGCCTGTAACCTCTGCTACGATTTCCTGAGTGACTAGAATTTGTATATCTCAAACCATGGAGGTTTCTCCCTGCAATTTATGAAATGATTCTATCGTGATGTCTGCATCGTATCCCTGCAACCGATTGAAGTAATCTATCCACCCCAGATGGTGTAGGATTTCTCTTGCATGCTTAGTTACCTGTAAGAGTGTTGGTTCCCGTCGCACACTTCAGCCTCCCATATTTCTATAAGTAGGTGAGGACAACTAACGTTCCCTGCTGCAACTTAACTCAACCAGATTTTTGAAAACAACAGACATAGTAAATATATAACGACATTATGTGTATATAGAAAAATGTGCATTTTCATAATTACTACATTCATTTAAATATATCGGTAAATGTGTCGGGCATCTACCCCCCATAAATAGAAAGGCCAACCTTGACCATCAAACGTACGAGTGTAATAATGGCAGGGAGTGACTACGAGGTGCGATTGTTATGCCGTCGCCGCTGCTGGAAAAGACAATCATTAATAACTTTCAATCAAGCACTTTAATGGTACTAATGATAATCATCACTTTGTGTGGGAAATTCGAATTATCGTACCCATGGTAGAAACTGTTTGAGGAAAAGGATTCTGAATGATTTTAAATTTGTTCACATGTTAAAATTTTCCACAAATAATAACGTTATTACTCTCCGCTTTTTTTTATTAGATATATCTGGAATGATAGCTTTAATGTTTAGAAAAGGAAATCTAAAAAAACACTAAAACTTGGCGTACTTAAGGTATACTAAGATACCACAAGTAGAGCCACTGCTGGAAGCATGCATCCATAGCCTCGACAAGGTTTCCTTTTAACCCATAGATGAGCCTGTATCCTTAATAAATGGTTTGAATTGGCTTTTCAAAAGAAGACCATTATCCTGGTTTGGTAACCAGATGATGATAATGCCACTCACTAGATTGTAACCTAAGTGAACAAGTTGACTCGTGATGAGATCTCTTGTCGTTTGACGAAAAAATTCCAAAGGCCACATGCCTAACTTATACCCTTATACAAGACATCAACAATCAGAACAAGAATCAGAACAACAATCATTCTTTTTAAAAGGAACAACAAAGGATTCACAATAAGAAAAAAATCGTCAAAGGAACAACAAAGGAACAACAATCGTTCTTTTTAAAAGGAACAACAAAGGAACCACAATAAGAAAAAAATCATGAAAGGAACAATAGTCATTCTTTTTAAAAGGAACAACAAAGAGCCACAATAAGAAAAAAATCATGAAAGGAACAACAAAGAAACAACAATCCTTACTTACTTCTTGGCAGAAGGATTCTTTTGAAGGCAACTGATGGTAAATTCGTAGTCAGTATCCATTGACCAAAAAGGGAGACCTAGACCCGTCGATGGTAATTAAAGTGACAGTGCCATTATCATGAACTTCATTAATTTCATATGGTCCCAGCCACCTTGTCTGTAATTTTCCAGGAAAATCCTGAAATATGGAATCATAGAGGAGTGCCCAATCACCTTTCTAGAAGGATTTCTTCTTGATATGTAGATTTTCATGTAGATTTTTTTTTTTAACTTAAAGGAAGCGTGGCAATATCGACGCTAGTTCATCGCAAGGCAAGGATTTTTTTTGAACAAGCGTGGCAATATTGACGATAGTTCATTGCACTTTTCCACAGTTTTGCGTCACACATATAGCATCTGCGTCGTAAGTTTTGTCTCTTCCAAACTTTTTCGTCGCTATTGCCACGCTTTTTCGTCAAAACTTTCTACAGTTTTGTGTCGCACGTATGGCATCTGCGTCATAATCTGTTGGTAAGTTTTTTTTACCTTGGCACAATTTGTCGTCCCTATTGCGACGAAGTTTCATCGTAATTTCCATGCTTTATAAGGCAAACCTATCTTGATGGTGATGACTCATGGAGGGATAATTTCGTCATTGTTTCCACAAATACCTGGTTCGTGGATATATCGATGAAAAAATAGCGATGAAATTTAGTTTTTGATTTCGTGGAAAGTGCAACGGATATGTGTGGCAATAGCAACAAAAAACCGTGGAAAATTTGGTCATATGTAGTAGCTCCAAAGTCAACTAAATGCTTCCATGCAAGCATACATGCCACCTCATGATGTATAGGGCTCAATTAAATCCTCTTTAATGCTAAATTATCCTCATGCAAAGTAATGTGTTCTCCAATCATACAACCTCCTCCATGTGGCTAACATGTAGAGTGTCACCAATTTATCTGAATCTCCTCAATTCCATGACTAATTTCATGCTGGTATGCAATTTTTTTTTTATAACTTACAGTCCTCATCTCTATAGCGACGAAACATCCTAGCAAATATAACATTCTCGTGGGAAAAAAACATTTTCATTTGTGTTTTTCCATGAACATTCGTCTATGTAGCGACTGACAATCATGGCAAATATAGCATTCTCGTGGCAACACAAACTTTTCATTTTTTTTTCCATGAACATTCGTCTATATAGAGACAAACAATTGTGGCAAATATAACATTCTCGTGGAAACAAAAAAATTTCATTTGCGTTTTTCCATGAACATTCATCTATATAGAGATGATCCAACGTGGAAAATATAACATTCTCATGGAAACAAAAACTTTTCATTTATGTTTTTCCAATAACATTCATTTATATAGCGACGAATAATCATGAAAAGTATAGCATTTTCGTGGAAAAAAAAAATTCCATTTTTGTTTTTCCATGAAAATACTTCTATATAGCGAAGAAAAATCATGGCAAGTATAGCATTCTTGTGGAAACATAAACTTTTAATTTTATTTTTTCCACGAAAATCCGTCTATATAAGGATGAAAAATCGTGGCAACTATAAAATTCTCGTGGCAACAAAAACTTTTCATTTTTTTTTTTCCGTGAACATCCATCTATATAGTGACAAAACATTGTGGCAACTAAAGCATTCTCATGGCAACAAAAACTTTCAATTTATGTTTTTCCACGAACTTTCGTCTATAGAGAGACAAACAATCATGGAAAGTATAGCATTCAAGTGGAACCAAAAACAAATGTTTGTCGTTATATAGACGAAGGTTTGTCACTATATAGACGAATGTTTGTAAAACAACAAAATGTTGCAAAAAATTCTTACCATATGAATGACATGTGGCAGCCATATATCATCGATATTGCCATGACGAGTTATGGGTCGTCAATATAGAAACAAAAAAATATCCATTAAAAATAAGACTTGCTTTCGTGGAAAGTTCAACGAAAATGTGTCACAATAGCAACAAAAAAACGTGGCAAATTTGTTCATATTTAGTAGTGGGAAGAGGGAGGAGGAAAGAGATAGAGAGGGAGAGGGAGGGAAGGAGGTGTAGAGGGTGGGAGAGATAGGGAAGGAGGAGGGAGAGAAATATATGGAGGGAGGGAGAGAGAGGGAGAGAGTCAAAGAGGGGGGAGATAAAGAGAGAGTGGGTGCGAGAGTGTGAGAGTGTGAGGCATGGAAAGTAAAGGTCTAGGTCGAGGTCATGGTCTAAGTGTAGGTTTAGGTCTTGTTCTAGGTCATGGTCGTCTAAGTCTAGGTCTAGGTCTAGGTCTAGGTCTAGGTCTACGTGTTGACATTCCTTGCCATGTCTAGTTCAAGGCCATGTATTTCCTTACCATGCATTGCCTTGCAATGTACCAAACTTTCTATTGTGTGAGAGTGTGAGAGTGTGAGAGGGATAGAGAGGAAGACAAAGAGGGGAGGTAGAGAGTGAGTCTGTGAGAGTGTGGGAGGGAGAGAGAGGAAACCATAGAGGGGGGCTAGAAAAAGTGTGAGATATTATGGGAGGGAGAGAGAGGAAGACATAGAAGGGAAATATAGAGAGTGTGTGAGAGTGTGAGAGGGAGAGAAAAGAAGAAAAAGAGGGGGGTAGAGAAAGAGGTAAACATAGGAGAAAGGGGTAGATGTAGGAGAGATAAAGATATAGTGGGACGGAGGAGGAGGGAGAGAGGGAGAAGGAGGTTAGAGATAGGGTGTGAGAGTATTAGTGAGGGAGAGAGAAATAAAACGAGGAGGGGTTGAGAGAGTGTGTGAGAGGGAGGGAGAGGGATACAAAGTGTTAGAAAAACAGGACCGCGAAGCAATAAAATAAAGAAAATGAAGAAACAAAACACAGAAGACACACAATACAAGAGAGACACATATTTATGTGGTTCACCCGGTGTGGACTACGTCCACCAGAGAAATTGCGAGGTCCTTCCTTTATTATTATCTAGCAAATGAAGGGATACAACCTACAACAAAACCCGTTGTAACTTCCTGTTTTTTCTCTCACAGTCTCCTCTCTCAGAATACAATATTCACCATCAACCATAGCCGCGATAAATTTCCCTCATAAAAGAGGGTTGCCTTCTAGGGAAAAAAACCCTAACATAATCTCTACCGTTAGATCTGCGACCTTATAATGAACGGTCCAGATTTACAATGAAATTACAATATACTTTTATAAGGCAAACATAATCTTCACTGTTAGATTCAGCGACTCATAATGAACGGTCTCAGATTTATACGAATGGCCATCTCCTCATTAAGGAATTTTTCTTCGAGGGGCTTCCCCCATCCTCTAGTGGGTCCCCGCCACCTCGCACTCTAACCGATACTCTGCACTTCATATGGGGTACCCCCCGTCTGCACTCTCCCGCGTGGAAGTGTGTACATATTTCTGGGGTTTAAATACTTCATGTGGTATCAAAATGGCTTCCAGTGCAGATCCTCTATGAATCAGGAAGATAATCGCTCCACAACCAACAATCTCCCACTGAGACAGATCTCAACACCTAACTGGCCATATATGCTGGACTCAACCTTCGACCTCGGAAAATTTCTATCTCTCTTATCTTCATTCCTTGAGAAGACCAATTGAAACCCATCAAGAACTCAAGCCCCGGTTACCCTGTTAACATGTCGCTGTGGATTCGCTATGTATCTTTTCCACTAATTGTCCATCTTCCAAGGTGGATCGTATATGGTACCTCAATCGTATATTCTTAGTCTTCAATGGAAGGATGATATTTTACAAGGTGAATGGCATTCTGACTGTCACGCGACAAACCAAATCATCTCTTTAATAGCTTCCTTTGTAGCAGCAACATACTCGGCCTGTTGAAAAGTGCAACAAACTCCTTTTGTAGTTTGAAATCCAACTTACTACCATTCCACCTATAGTGTAAAAACATACCCCTGTGGTGCTCCTCCCTCGTCTTTATCACCGCCATATCTGAATCAACATATCCCCAGGACAGACATGTCCGAACTCTCACAATATAATGCATGTGTAGTAGTACCTCTCAAATACCCTCGAGGAATCCACTTTACTACCTCCCCAATGTTCTTTACCTCGATTATTCATATACCTCGCCACAACTCCCATGTGATGTGCAATATCTGGTCTTGTGTAAACCATTGCATTCATCAAGCTACCAACCTGCTGGATGAAATATGGGAACCTCGACATGTATTCTATCTCCTCCTCCGTCTTGGGACACATTTCCTTAGTTAATTTGAAATTTATGTCCAAAGGCATACTAAATGGTTTTTCATTATGCACTCTAAACCTCTCCAACACCTTTCTCTTTATAAAAATTTCACCCTATGAAACGTCGGGCCATGATTTTTCCTATATTTTGTTATTCTCATACTAAGGATTTTCTTTTGAAAAGACCTAAATCCTTCATCGCAAATGAATTGTCTAATTTCTTCTTGAGCAAATTTATATATTGCATATTAGACTCGCAACAAGCATGTCATCTACATACAATAGTAAAGATAATATAATCCCATTTTCTAGCCTTTTAAAATAAATACTACATCTAATGACATCTATTATAAATCCATGTTCTCACACATAAACCTCAAGCCAAACTTCAAATACCACTATCTTGAAGCTTTCTTTAGGCCATAAAATCTCTTTTTCAACCTCGCATACCAAATTTCCCTCCTTCCCTTTGACCTCATACCCCTGTGGTTGCCAGTATTATAAATCTCTTCCTCCAAATCCCCATGGAGAAAAGTTGTTTTTACATCTAATTAATTCAAGAAGAAAATCTTCTATTGCCACAAGACTTAAAATAGTCCTAATTGAAGTCATTTTTAACAATAGGAGGTAAATATTTCCTCAAAATCTATGCCTTTCTTTTGTGCAAACTCCCTACAACAAGTCTAGCCTTTGTAACGCTTTTCTCCTTCCTTCATATTCTTCCTTCAACTTTGTAAACCCATTTATTCTCGTAATGCCTCTTTTCCCATATGCAACTAAACCAAGTCCCAAGTATGGTTATTTTCCAAGGAATCCATCTTTCATGCCTTTGCTCCCACTTCTTTGGTGTCTACCCATTGTTCTTCATAACATTCGGGTTCGCCTCCGTAACGCCTAACAATAAATAATATAATGAAGGAGAGTATCGCTCGGGGTATACTTAACCTCGACTCTAACAACATTTGTAGGAGTTTGAGGTACTTGATGCCCCCGTTGTTGTACATTTTGATTTTCAGGTTCCTTTGGAATTCTTTTTCAATGATCTCACCAAGAATCGTAGGCTCTTGTTTTTCTATTTCAAGCTTTTCCCCTCAACTCATCTTTTGTACATGACCTTTTCATTGAATATGATCTTACTCCACGATTTTGTTATTTTCTTATAATCTCCTAAGTTTATAACCAAAATCATTAAATATCTACATCCACAAAGGTACACTTCTTTAGATTTTACCAAGTTTGTTCTATTTTTTCTTTATCAATATGGAGAAATGTTTCACAACCAAAAGTTTTCAAAAGGAATAGTTTACCTTTTTCTCTCGGCCCATTCCTCTCCTGGAATTCCTACCATCCAAAGAGCTTGAAGGTCCTCGCTTATTAAGTAAATAGAAATATCTATAGCATCTTCCCCTAACCGTAAGGGCAAAACCCATGCAATCTCATACCTCTTGCACGCCCATGATTTTCCCTGCTCATCCTTTCACACACCATTTTCCTTTTGTGGTGTTTGTGAAACCTTCTCTCTACCTAATCCCATGCAGGCGAACAATAATCATCAAACTCCTTGATGCAAGAGATTCACCTCCATTATCTGATCTCGAGACACTTCAAACTTTTTCTCCTCGCCTCATTCTCAACTAAAGCTTTCCATTTCTTGCAAGAAAACACCGATTGGCCGAATGCAATAAACCCAAGTTTTCTATGTATCATCAATAAAAAGTAACATAATAATGAGAGCCACCAAGAGATGATACCCGAAAGCTGGTCCCCATACATCTATGCACAGCTCTAACCTTTCATTTTTCTTTACCTTTACAACTCTGACAAATCTGACTCTCTTTTGTTTTCCCATAAACACAATGCTCACATAAGTCCAAATCAATAATTTGTTTAAGATCCTGCAACAAATTTCTTTGTGAAGGATATGCATACCCCTCTCACTCACCCATGTGTCCCACCTATGATATAGTGTTGTATCCACCCCATAGAAGTAAAGATATGAAGAGTTAGTATTACCAAGCATTACAAATACAATGTACCTACCTTCTCCTCATTTCGCCATCACCAATGATCCTCTGATGACCCTCCAATGCCCATTTGTAAATATGGATATACAACCTTCACTTGCTAACCGCTTCACAACCAGATTTTTGCTTAAATCGAACATGTTTTACCCTTTCAACAACCACACTTCTATTCCCCTTCTTTATTTTACCTTTCCCATTCCAACAATTTTGTATGGTTTATCATCACCCAAATGAACCTCGCCCAAAATCACCTTGAACATAATCTAGAAATGTTTCTATGGGGTGGTATGAAATGAAGCTCCTCGACCTACTACCCAAGACTCAAAATATTATCTACGTAGTTAATCAAAGCATTCTAACACACATCAATTGCTATATTTTCTTCTTGATTTCTCCGTTGTCCATCTCTTTGTTTTTTGGAGCTCTACAGTCTTTCTACAAATGTCCTTTCTTCCCACAAAATTCTAGCGCACTCATCTTTCCAAGTCCTGGATTTGACTGCCTCTTCCTAGAGTTCGTGGTTTCCATCTCCCTTTCTCTATCCTTTGTCTCTCCTGTTTCCATGTTCAACACATTTCCTGACATCTTACCTGTGTTTTTCGTCGTGATTCTCACTAAGGATAACACCAAAAAAGGTCATCAAATTTTAGATTATTTGAACCAGAGACGAAGTTACTTACAACCATGAACAAGCTCTTCTTCCAATCCTCTGGCAATGAGCACAACATGAGAAGAGTCTCTAACCTCATCATCAAAGTCCACTTCTAACTTAGTTGATTAGTAACCTAGATAAATTCATTTAAATGATCCTAATTGCACTCCAATCTTCCGACATCTTCATATTAAATAATCTCTTTCATTAGAAATACCTTATTCGAACAGGTTTTTCTTATACAATTTGGCCAATGGGTCCATCAAACCTTCGTTGTCTTTTATTTCAAATATGAAAGCCATCGATGTCGCTGTGCTCACCAGATCGCTCCTATAGCTTTCGGCCAAGAGTCTCCCATTCTTCGCCCTTCATGGTTGCCGGTTTCTTCAAGCATCAACAATGGTAGGAATAGATCCTTCGATATAAATAGTCTTCCATCCAAAGATCTTCCATAACCTGTAGTTTTGGTCATTAAATTTATAATTCTAAACTTTTCATCTTCCTATTATCGTCTCACCAACCAGAACCCTCTTTTCCTAATGAAGTTACCTTACGCCTCTGATACCGCTTGTTAGAAAAACAGGACTAATGGAGCAATAAATAAAGCAAATGGTGAAAAAAACACAAAAGACACACAATACAAGAGAGACACATTTACTTGGTTCAATCGAGGTGGGCTTCCTTTATTATTATCCAACAAATGAAGGGATACAACCTACAACAAAACCCATTGTAATCTCCTCTTCTTTCACAGCCTCCTCTCTCGTAATACAATATTCACCATCAACCATAGTCATGATACATTTCATAAAGAGGGTTGCCTTCTAGGGAAAACCTCAACATAATCTCTATCGCTAGATCTCGCTGACCTTATAATGAACGGTCCATGACAGCAATGAAATTACAGATAATCCTTAAGTGTAGGGCTTTTTTCTGGGTTTTCACTGAACCCCTTGGGTTATTCCTTTTTGACTCTATCCAGATAGTCTCCTAATTCCCTAGAGGTACCTTCTCTCGTGACTTCACGGAAGAGTGTACATACTGGGTGTAATACTTCATGGGGTATCAATATGGATGAAAGCAAGGACCTCCTCAATCAAGAAGATAATCAGCTCCACAACCAACACAAAGAGGGGGGTAGAGAGGGATAGGAATTAGGGAGAGATGGGAGATATATAAAGGGGTAGAAAGAGAGGAGAGGAAGTGGGATACATAGGGAGACAGAGAGGGGGTATATATATAGAGAGAGAGGAAGAGAGTGTGATAATCGAGGACTAACAACGGGCGAGAGAGAGAAAGGGTGGGAGATGTGTGGAAGAGAGAGGGGTGAGTAATAGAGGGAGGGACAAGGCATAGAGAGAGAGAGTGGGGAGTAGAGGGAGTGGATGTGAGAGGCTATATACGGTTGTCCCAGTCTAGTCTATGTCCTCCACAGTCTCTATAAATGTCCAGGGTATTCTTCACATGTCCATGCATTATCGCTTATTAGGAGAGAGGGAGAATGAGAGGGAGATGTGAGGGGGGGTGGAGAGAGAGAGAGAGAGAGAGAGAGAGAGAGAGTGAGAGGGAGAGGGGGTAGAGAGAGTGAGTGAGAGGAAGGAGGGAAAGAGAGAGGTAAAGAGAGAAAGGAGAGTTTTAAGAGCAATGAACCAAAGTGGGGAGACAGGAAACGGGACAGAGAGAGAGAGAGATATATGTCTGCTTTTACAGGAGCACCCTGTATTGCCTAGGAAATGCTGACGCCCTAAGGAGCACTTGCATGCTCTTAGGAATGCGTGGATGCTCTTAGGAATGTGTGTGTGCTCCTATAGTATGTGCGCACTCTTAGGAACATGTGCACGTTGTTAAGAACACATGTGCGCTCTTAAGAACATGTGCATGTTCTTCTGAATTGAATATTTTTTGGGTGGCATTGACAACATGTATGCTTACTTGGTTTCATCAGATTTAGGTTCGGGATGACATATCTAGTGCTTTGGTTTGCGAATTGATAAATACATCCATTTTTGTGAATACCTCTCTATATCTCTAATTTTTACGTTATTTTTCTATAAGCTAAAAAATCCATACCTCTCTTATTTGTGTTATTGTGTTATATGCTCCACTGGAGGAGCCCGATATCTATGATTTAAAAAAAATAAAAAAAATTTCATCATGTTAAGACCCTCTTAGCCTCCACTAAAAAAAGGCCTTATAATTTCAAGGATATATTAACCTTGATAATTGAAAAAATATATAAAATTAATTGGAATGAAATTACATAGTTAAGGTACTCAAAACCTTCACCAACAAATTCACCTCCACCAACAAAGTCATATACATTATATTTTGCTGGAAAAATCAACAAAGTCATATACAATATATTTTGCTAAAAACAATATACTAGTGTTAGAAAAAATCAAATTTCAAATAGTTATTCACAATTTCCATGAAAAAAAGTTGTATATTCGAAAATTTAATTTAATTTCCTATGTTTCATCTTCTTACACTATATATTCTTGTTTCTCCATGTTTGTATTGCCACTAACTGTCATGAAATGCCATCATTAGCTTGCACATGCCCATTTTTTTTTCCATATTACAAAGCTAGGGAAAATCGCTATTTTTTTTAAAACACAAGGTTGGTCAATAATAGGTATTGAAGTCATTACAACAATATACTTGTTATGAACTCAACATGTCACTTACATAAATTGAACTCATATGGAGATGATAAGTGTTATTTCTTCTAACCACCCAAGCTAAACCCAATTGACTTAACATGGATATTGAAATATTTTATTTATGACACATATTGAAATAATTTTTGTTATTAATATGTTTTTAAAGGTCACTTATCAACTCCATGTTAAGCACTAAAGAAATTACACATCTCCCTCTTAGTGTGTTGTAAAAAGTACATTTCTACCCAATAAGTTAATATTGCTCACAAGAATATGGATTTAATTATCAACTAAATTAGACATTGAATCAAAGAGCAACAAATACCATACTATTCCAAATCACAACATGAAATAAATTATTGGATACATATCATTTGGCTATAAAACTCGATGGAAACAACATGGAATTAATGATGCAACATCATATCATTTGGCAGTCAAATTCCATGGAAGCAACAACATAGATTGCCTTTAGCTTGTTCGTATAGAACATCTTGGTTGCTTTTAACTTGTTGAGAATTCTCAAAAGTAACATTGGTTACTATTTATAGTTAATGTTACAAGTCTATCCTTGTTTGCTTCTGCTGCCTATTACATGTCTCTAGGTTCAGTTGTGAAAACTGCATGGCCGTCTCAAAAGCGCGAGTTTGAGTGACCTTTAATAAATGGGAATTGAGGGACTTTACCGGAAAAGTGGAAGGCGGCTTCTCGTTTGCGTAACATCAATCAGAGATACCTAGACCTTTCTCCTTTCAAGGTGAGTGACCATAGATGAAATGTTGTGAATGGCTTTAAATATAAAGATGGTAAAGACGAACTGAGTAAAACGGTGGTGTAGTATACAGCCATAGATATATTGTCCGTAAAAACAGTATTCAAGTTAGTTGCCGCACACTTTGGAAAGGTTGTATTAAAAAAAATGGGAGAATGGCGAGGAATCCAGTACAGATTATATAGAAAAGAGATGTAAGAGTATACAAAGATAAATATAATCTGTATCGTTAAATGGTCGAGGAGTATACAAACATAACTTGTCCATTGAGAAAGAAAAGACTAGAAAAACAGCATTTAAATAAGTTGCTGCAAACTCACAAAGATGATATTAAAAAAACGATGAAAGAATGCCGAAAAATCCAGTACAGATTATGTAGAAAAGGAATCGAAGAATCCTCAGTACGGGAACTTGCTTGTAGCTAGCCTAGAGAATTAATAACCGTAGTTAAAACTCAAACAAATAACTCAGAATGCAAAAGAACGAAAAAGTTTTTATGATACTTAACAACAGGGTTAGTTTTCATTGGCTACTTAATGTTATTGTATTCTAAAGGTCCTGTAAATATTCACTGTCATGACCTAGATAAACATGAGATTAAACCTCTTAAAGAATAAGGAAATTGTTTGTGTTTTGAATAAGTCCATATATGGTTGTTTTTCGAATTCAAATGTGTGGTTATGACCAGATAAACATGAACTTAAAACTGTTCAAACAATGAAGAAATTATTTATGTGTTGCATAAATCCATCTATGATTGTTCGCCCTTTGAAACTCGAGCAGTTCTAAATAAAATAAGTATGGCTTAAAATCTAAATCTTAGTATCTTAAGCCCCATACAAAGTTTCAGAATCCAAATATTAAATACAAATATTAGGAAAAATAAGATTAATAAAAAACTTGTTATTATCATGTTTACTGCAGTTGTATGATAAATCTAAAACGTAAATACCTTGAAGTATGTTTCTATAGGATCCTACAGAATGCGTTGAAGCCAAGTTATATTTTAAATGTTCCAAGGTCAGGGAACACGTCAGAAATACTTACACAGAAGTTTCCCCGCCGACCAGGATGCGAGGTTGGCCTTTCCTATAAATATCAGATCACAGCTTCAACCGCCTCTCCCCAGTAGCTGCTATGGGAACCCAATCGCAGCCTATCCACAGAAAACTAGGAAAATGCAGAAACAAAAGTAGGTTAAACCCCAATCAAAGACCGAACATTCCCAAAAATGCAAAAAACGAGCGGAATGCGAGGTTGACCTTTCCAAAAAAAAATATCAGATCGAAGCTTCAACCGCCCCTTACCAGCGGCTGCTATGGCAACGCAATCACTGCCTATCCTAAGAAAACCAGGAAGGAAAATGAAGAAACAAAGCTAAAGTAGGCTAAACACAAAACCAGAAACCAAACATTCCCGATGCTGCATAAACGAGAAGGATGCGAGTTTGCCCTCCAATAAATATCACATCGATGTCATTCTATTTCTGGTCTCTTTGATTTACAAAAGAGGTTATTTGGTCTCTTTGATTTACAACAGAGGTTAATTAACTCACGAAAAGGTTGATTAATTCATCAAACAAATTAATGTCGAAAGGTTAATTAATTCATCAAACAAATTATTCTTTTCACAAATTATTCTTTTCGTAGTTGGCGTTTTCTTTGTTAATTTGTTGTTATTATCTATTTGTTTCTCCTTCCTATTTAAATTAGTTTGAGTAATTAATTAAAATTAAAATTTTAAAAATATGTTAATTTATTTCATCAATTTGTATGTTACATATTTTCTGTGAAACTTAACATATTTTCTGTGGAACTAAGAGAGTAATCAGGCCATCTCTACTTTGAGAATCAAGAGAATGAAATTAGTGACCAACAATAAACATGAAAATTCAATTCTAATTCTAAACCACTTAAACTAGTACTCAAGACTATAAAATTGGATATTATTATGTCTATAAAATATTTGTCATTCTGATACATTTATTTGAAAAAAAACATTTAAACACCCTGATTGTACACATTCAAACACCCTGATTGCACTATGACACAACATTCAAACACCCTGATTGTACTTACTTTTGTAAAGCACTCTCATGTATTTATGCCATACATTTATACAAAATAATTTTTTTAAATAAATTTTAAACAACAAAAAAATAATAATTTCATATTAAAAAAAAACAATTTCAACAAAACAACGGCTACATTTGTATTCCCTGCTCAACGGAAACGTATACACGTTCATTTATTAGCCTACAAAGCGCGCCGGCACATTGATATTCCCTCACACTGAACGTAAACGTCTATGCGTTCATTTATTAGCGCGCCGATACATTGATATTCCCTCATGCTTAACGTAAACGTCTATGCGTTCTTTTGTTAGTCTGCAAAGCGCACCGGTACATCGATATTCCAATCAATGTTCATCGTGAATGTAAACTTCATTGAAGCGATCAATGTTCATTAAATTATAATCATTTCAGAATTATAATCAGAGGGAATTGCAATCCCTCTGATGATATAAATGGATTGAACGCCAAAACCTCAAAGCAGTGACGTGTACAATTTGCATATATTATAGAATGGATCATTGAATGGAAAGTTTCAGATAGTTTAGGTATACTTTTCCTTTAATTGTTTATGTTAATATATTTTAGTTTTACCTACCTTTATGACTCTTATGTGTTAGTTAGAATTACTACTATGTGACTTAAGATAATGTTATAATATGTATGTATAAATTATTGCATATATTCTAGAATGGATCATTGAACGGAAACTTTCACATAGTTTAGGTATACTTTTCCTTTAATTGCTTATGTCAATATATTTTAGTTATCCCTACCTTTATGACTCTTACGTGTTAGTTAGAACTAATAATATGTGATTTAGGATAATGTTATAATATGTATGTTTTATGACTCTTACGTGTTAGTTAGAATTAATAATATGTGATTTAGGATAATGTTATAATATGTTTGTATAAATTATTATATATTATAGATTGAATCATTAAATGGAAACTTTCTTACGTGTTAGTTAGAATTAATAATATGTGATTTAGGATAATGTTATAATATGTTTGTATAAATTATTATATATTATAGAATGAATCATTAAATGGAAACTTTCACATAGTTTATGTGTATTTAACAATACTATATGCATTTGGATAATGTTATAATATGTATAAATGATTGCATATATTATAGATCCAATGGATTATTGAACGGATGAATAAAATTAACTATTGAGTTGGTTGAATGTTAATTATTGAATGTGAAATTCATCTTATAAGTTATGGAAATTTTAACATAGTTTATGAATACTTTTCTTTATAAAGTTTATATTAATATATATTTAAAATTTCATCATCTTGTAAAAATTAAAAAAAAATAATAATTTATTAAATTATGAATATGTGTGATGGTAGAAATTGGGAAATAAAGTGTTATACCACAATTTGCTACATCATTGCATTTGTGGGATGGCTTAGTCATTTTCCCTAGCTTGCAAATCTAAATACCATCCTCTCGACTCATCTAAAAAACAATAATTTTATTTCCATCTGTGGGTCACTGGTGTGTAAACCGTGAATGTCCACGTTTTGCTAGTGTCCAACTCGCGGATGCCTTTAAAAAATGTGAAAAATAAAATAATTCCACATTTTCGGGTGGAGTTTTTAGTTGGGCTCGTTTCTAACCCCCCGTGAGCTCGTACCCAACATAATTAAACTTCCTCAACTCCTTGAGGATGGTATAAAGGAACCTTTCGAGGCATGGATGAAGGGGACAACCAAGGTGCAAAGTTATGATGTTGAATTTGCAATCTTCCCTATCTCCCCTATCCTCTGAGTAGCATCCCCTTGACTCTAGAAATTTCTTTACAATAGTCCTTTATCTCTCCTATGTGACTATAGGGTGTGTTCCTATCCCTATTAAGTCATCTGAGGAAGGGAAATCCTACTGAGTTGATGCTTGAAGAACCATTGGAGGAACCTGGACGATTGGCTTCGAGGCAGTGCCGATGGTTGGATTCAGATTGTAACCACTCATTTCTATCGTTTCTAATAAAAGAGTTTTATTTCCCTCCATACTTGTGTGATATTGTTCAATTTACTTGTGTATGTCAATTTGATTCACATATTTGAATGTATCTATATATTTCATGTATAATTTGATCATATAACTACCTTGTTGCAACATTTTCTTGATCTTTTGCAGATTAGTGCAGGCAGAGATTAGGAGCAGATTGAGGGTCAAGAGCGAGGAACAACATCAACCGATAAGATACAAGGTGTGACATTATTTATCCTCTATCTTTAGGTAGTTATTTCATTGCAAGTTTGGTATGTGAGGGTAAGCTCTATCATTTGTATATGGTCAAGCTCTTTTGTGATATGACCCAAAGTCATAGAGGAAAAATCCCATAACAGAATTGGCAACCATACTGGGGATCTATTCTCCTAGTTTGGGTCAGTCTTAGGGTGTCTTGTGTTGTTTTTTATTCATGTACCTTTTCCTTTCTTCTATACTTTCTCTTTGAAGCTTTGGCCATCTAGAAACTTTGTCCAAGGTTTCTAGAAGCCTCCTACTTGGTTGGCTCTTTTAATTTTTCAAAATTTACTAGTTCATCTATGCCTTGGATCTAGATGAGTCATGAATATCAACGCTTTGACTTTGTATGACCTATGGATATCTACGAGTCCTAGTGTGCAAAGTCGTGAATCTGTGTAAAATTTTGAATTTTCATCATTTCTCTTAGTGTTGGAGGGTCTAGATTGGTTCTTCAACATAAGTTGAACCTCCTGTGTTTGTGTTTGTTTTTAATTTCTTTGCTAAGTCTTAGAAAACTCTTAAATCATCTAAAATATCTTTCTTTTGGTCATTTGGTATTCTATTTATAAGGTTACCAAGGTGAGTTGAAAGGTTAGTTGTGTGGCCGAGATTAGTTTCCAGATCAAATGTTGTTTCACTGATTAGAAATTGTTTCCTTTCTTCTTTTTTACCTTCTTTCCTTCGTTTATAAAAAGGAAAATAAAATTTTCATTGTGGTTGCATATTCATTTCTTTTTAACAAAAATAACTTCTTTGCTAGTTTTTCTTCTCTTGTTTCCTCTGCGTGTAAAATTATAAAGAAAAGAAATTGCTTGTTAGCACTTAGGTCTTTAGGCATTTTACTTTGATTTGATAAGTTGTTGATTTTCGATTATAGTAGGCTTCCATAAAAGAATAGAAACCATGTGTGCAAATTTTTTGCATTTTTTTTGCATAACCTTCAAAGAAGTATTTTAGGTTGCATTGCAAAGTGATTTGAAATATTACATACAAGAAATCGCATTGTTTTCATTTTCTAAAAACATAAAAGAAAATAGTTTTTTTCAGTTGAAGCGTTGTTAGCACTTTCAATTTTCAGTGAAGAAACTGCATCGTGCATAATGTTCTTAAAATTGTTTATATTTCTTTCAATCTATTAAAACATAACCCAAGTTTCAATTTTGCAGGAGTCTCAAACAACATCAGCTGCACTTCCATACCCATTGAGTAAAAATGTACAAGACTTTACTTCTAGGGTTCACACAAAATTTTAGGGTTAGGGCCTTGCTTTAGGTTGGAGAGTTAATTTCTCGAGGCTAGAAAAACAAACACAGTAGTCTGAGCTACAGAGAGTCTAAAATTCAACTGTCATACAGGTGTGCTTCGGAAACTCCTCTCGCATAAGAGATAAGCACAAGCTCATGTAAGGGAGATCCAAGGATATTCCCCTCCAAATATTAACCGAGTGTAGTGGAGATATCATGTATTGGGGGTTTCGTCGGTGCCCTTACCTCTATGAGAGGTGACGCTTTCGAGGCTTCAGGATATATTACCCTGGCCAAACGTTCAATCTCACTTGTCGACTAATCCCTCGGACATCGACTACGATTTGGTAACTACGGCTGCTCTTCCTAGGGATCTTAGAGGTGACTACGAGGGTTTGTTGTGGGACCTGGGGAATATTCTTCATCACATGTTTCAGTACTACTGGAGGGTGCCCCGCGAAGCATGGGTACCTGCACCGGATAAGGATGGTCAGTGGAGGTTAGGATAAATTCTTCTCACTCCTTCATTCCCTAGTTCACATGACTTATTCAACTTGCTCCTTCTTCCAGAAAGTCCCTTTCCACTTTTTCATTCCTTTGGAATCAAGACCTCATCCACCTAGGATAAAGTTTTGGAGAAGTTGTTTTCTTGTGATGTTTCTCTTAGGAATGTTTAGTGGAGTGTTGCTTTGTATAGTTGGCCTTAGATTGTTTTAGTATCACTCTTTTTGGATTGTTGATTCAGGGTGGTCAACCAACTGCTCTGTTGGTCGAGAAGAACCCATGGTATTTCTCTTGAAAGCGTGGATCCGCCTCTTAAAAGGTGTGGGTTTTTATACCATTGGTTCGCCAAAGTCAATGTGTGTTACTTTTTTGGACATGAACAATCCCTCAAGGGACGAACCCATGCATATGAAATTTTTGGCCAAAGTTCTTGAGCATACCAACCAAGGAACCCCTACCCAAGGGGATTCATGTTCTTTTCCTTTCTTTGGAAATGTCAGTGCCACCTTGATGGCCACTTTGAACATTCCTAGGTTAAATGTTGGACTATCGGTTTGGTTAGTCACTTTGGAGACCTGTCACCAGCCTTTGCGAGTCATGTTGGGGGAAGGAAACCAAACGTTGCAAGTCATGATGGAAGCAAAAGTCTAGCCACTATGAGTCATACTATAATTAGTTCACCAAACTTTGTGAGTCATGTTGGAGATAGGTCACCAACCTCTATGATTCATACCGGGGGAAAGAAACCAACCACTACGAGTCATGTTGGAAGCAGAAGTCTACTCACTAGTGTTCATACTAGAAAAACGTCACCAACCTATGCAAGTCATGTTGGAAGCACAAGTCTAGTCACTGGTGGTCATACTAGAAAAATGTCACCATCCTATGCAAGTCATGTTGGAGATCAACACCTAGCCATTGCAAGTCATGTTGGGGGAAACCCATAAGATAACAGTGCAAGTCATGTTGGGCACACTGATATAGTTGAGAATACTAGACGTATAGGATGTAATCCCAAGTTCCCTTGTAAGATTTGTGAGGGAGATCACCTTACTCATTTTTGTCATGCTATTGTCGTGGTATGAAAAGTGTGGTCCTTGTTCGAAGGCCCTTCTAGTTTTGAGTAACCTTTGGTTTCCCAACAATACTTTAAACCAATGGTTGAGGAAGTGGTCACGCCAATGAAATCTTCCTTCGATCCCACTCTTCTCTCAAAGAGTGACGAGTCTAAGGAAGTCATCTCATCGATGCAATCTTTGCTCGATCCCACCCTTCTTTCGGGAGTGATGTGTCTTTAGACTATGTCTTTAACATTTCTAGTTCAGTACCTTCTAAACAAGGGGGATTTCCATTGTCTTCGAGCACACTCCCTCCAAGTCCTAGGATGGTTTCCTTTGATTGGAATGATCTTGTAGAGGGTCACCTTCCTTCTTATGCACCTTTCCAGATAATGGTTCTATTTAAGCCTATATTGAAATTCGTTCTTCGATGTGTTGTATATGAAGGATCCTCTGCAAGTATTTTATCCTCCTCGGCTTGGAAACCATTAGGTTCTCCCAAGATTGTGTTAGCTACCAGTGAGTTGTTGGCTTTAGTAAAAAACCTAGTGATTTTGTCTGGGGATTCTTCCTCAATTTCCTATCATTTTAGGTGGGAATATTATCCTAGTCGATATGTTAGTGGTGTCAGGCCCTTTAGACTTTAATATGATTCTCGAGCGTGATTATGTTTATGCTATGAAGGTTATGGTGTCTACACTCTTTTGTTTCTTTCATTTGATGCATTTCCTTCACAATAGAAACATTGTCACTATTGATCAACTTTCATATGATAATCACCATCCTTGTTCAATTTCAACTCAGTTCCCCCCCTTGTGTGTTCCTAGTGTTCGAGTAAACTCTTCCCCACCACATGTGAATTATGTGGTGTCTTATCCTCCGTGTTCAATTTCTTCTGAGAAGGAATTTTTATAGTCATTTTTTCCTTCTCAAGACAAGGTCTCAATAATTGATCAGGTGGTGTATCAAATGGGGGCATGTGATCCTTCACTTCCCCTTTTTGTTCCAAAGGACTTTGTTTTTCCTCTTGAGTCTGATCTTACTATTTGTAGGACCTCGAGCCCTGGTATTTGTGAGTTTCTAAGCCATGGTTTCATGGATGTTGAGTTGCCTTCAAATGAGGCTATCCTTGAAGCTATGATTATGGATTTTTAACCTCTTCCTGAACTGGAAAATTTGCAGGTTTGTTACCAAAGAAACCCTTGGTCTAACCCTAGAATTGGGATCTACCTTGAGCACTATTATGCATAATCCAAAAGGTTGTGTGTTCCTCTATACATATTGTACTTTTATGGTTTCATTTTTTCAAGTTTTGTAACCCTTAGCACATGTTTTTATCAGAGTTTTCTATATTGGTCTTATTAAATTCTTGGTAAGTGTATTTGGTCTTATATACAAGACTTTGGAGACATTTTATTTGGTACCTTTTCATTCCATGTCGATATGTTTTGACGGGCAATGATCTTGAAACTGAAAAATAGGTTAGATTTTCCCCTTCATGCATTTTTTCATTATCTATTTTTTGTTTCATTTTGCCTTAGGATAGACCGCACTGAGTTGTGACACAAAACCTTCTTTTTGTTTAGAAGTGTTGTAATTCATGTGGTAGAGCCTATCGTTCATGGGTGCCATAGTTAGAACCTTGTTCATAGTTTGACACCCATGATGAAATACTTTCATAGGCTTGGGAGTCATGTTTAGGCCCACCATGACTTTTTGTTGAAGCTACATATATCATTCTTAATCTTCTTCTGGCCATTACCCACAAGACTCCCTCTAACATATGTTGCTACTTATGTTAGCACTTTTTAGATTCTTCAACATGTATTGTATTATTTACTGGCATATAGAATAAGTTCCATTCCTTCTCCACAATGCATTTATCAGTATCGCTCACATATCTGCCATAGTACCCACCCCATTTTTTTTCGACATCATACCTTCAAGATGCTTTAAAGGTGTCTCTTACGAATGGTAGATATTACCTCTTCATGGGTGTCCTAGTTATTACCTCACTGGAATTTTTGACACCTATGCTGCAGTTTTCCTGTAGGCTCAAAACCCCTTTGTATTCCCACCATGTCTTTTCGTTCAGGCCTCATAAATTCCTCTCAATCTGTTTCTGGCTAACTTACCCGGGGGCTGCCTAATTTTTGTTGATTTGTAAATGCATCACATATTGACCACTCATACTGTTAGGCCTAATGCTATCTTCAACTTTCTATTTTTGAACCATTTGATTATGCATTCCTACCAGTCGCTAGCCTGGAAATTTATGCCTTTACGACTCAACACCTTAACCCTGGAGGAAAAACCCCCTAAGTGTCCTTATTTTGCATGTGCTTCCTTGCATTGAGCATAAGTATGTTCCTTGTTCTTAGGAACTAATTTTCTTTCTTGTTGTTGGGCTCGTGATTTGGTTAATTTAATTATGATGATTAGATCCTTTTTGGCCAATATTATGTGTGTGTTTTCCTATTTTGAAGAAGTTTTGAATGACTTTTGTATCAAATCGCCATAGCTTATACCAGGTATGTATGATTGATGTTTTATGATGGTTTCAAGTTTAATTCAACATGATTTAATGAATCCAAGAAGCTAATTCATGATCTGTGTGTCACAGGGAAAAATCACATGGCATTTTTCCATCAGGTACTCCATCCGATACTCCATCCGACACTGCATCTGACACTACATCCGACAATCCATCCTGCACTAAAATCGTGGGCGAGTTGGGGGTTATTATATCGACGTCCTGTGATGGGAAAATCAACGACATGGGTTTTCCTTTTGCTCGTGGCCTCCATCTACTAAGCTTCTGACAACTTGGATTGGGTTGTTATGTTGGGCGTTGATTGGCTCACTTAGTTTCTAGAAGCCACCAACAGTTAAAACACATTAAGTGTAATTTACTATTTTTAGAGGAGGTCAACTCTTCCAGTCGTCAACCTCTCAACTTGTAACCTCTGTAAATACCACAACAATGGTCAGACAAATAGTTAAGGATAGTTAAGTTCAGAATTGTGAAGCTAACATTGTTTTTGTTGTTTCAAGACATTTTTCATAAACTTGTGTAAAAATGTGTTTTTAATTTAAATGTTGAAATCGTGTTGCTTGAGCTCGTGATTCACTGTTGAGAAGTAGCCACGACCTACTGGGGGGACCACCAGTGTTCTAGGTGAAAATTTATTTAGTTATCTTGTGAATTCGAGTAATATAATTGCTATTTCTTTTATTTTCCTGTACATGTGTTTTTATTATTTTTACTTATTGTGTAATTGTTGTTCATAGCTTAATTGTTTCAGTTTCGTTTTTGCAGTTTGCTTATGAAGAATAGTTAATATGCCACGTCTTTCTAACTAAATAGGAAATAGCTTAATTTTAAGCCACTAACCCAGTGTATGTTTAAATGATAGTTAGAATTTTTGCATGCTGGAATAGAATAATTAGAGGTTAAAACAAAGTTAAAACAAAGTATTGAGATAATGGTTTCTTTGGCAAGGTTTCGATGGATGATTATTTGTTAGATTTGATTTTAGTTCTTTATTTGCTTATCTATTTTGCTCAATTAGTTTGCTTACTAATTCTCTTTTCATATGCTGAAATAGAAATAGAATTTGAGTTATGTTTTTATGAGTATTTCCCTTTGCAATTTAAATTGTTAAAAATATGATTAATGTAATTTACTTCATGCAATTTCTATTCTAGATCTAGATTGCAATTTTAATTTGAAGTTTGATTTTGAGTTTAGTTCTTAGTTATAAAACTCTAGTAGTGTGAATTTTCTTACATTAGCATAGGAGTACAATTGAATTAAATAGAATAGTGTTTTCATATTGTTGATGATTAATGCACAAATGGAAGAATCACATGGATTTCCAGGGTAGTTGATGTTTCTTCTATAATGGCCAAGTTCTCATTAGATTGTCTGATTCATACCTTTCACTTTGATATAGAAGTTAATATTGAGTTTATCCCTCTTGAGTTATCCTCAATTGTTAAATTCCATCGTGATATCATAAGACACCGAAGACATAATCATCAACACTATATTTGAAGTTTTCTTGCTATTGTAGATTAGAGAATAGTTTTCTTGTTACTGCAAATTAAAGAGTAGTTGTTGATTAACTTTTATTGTCTTGACGCTTTCAATTCAATAGGTTAAGATTTTCTTTTATAGATTATAAGTAATTATCTAGTTTATCTTAAGAATAGAGTTCACTTGCTTATTAGTTTGATTAGTTACTTGTTGAGTAATTTTGATTAGTTACTTGTTGTATAAGTTACCATAGGTTAGTTATTTGATTGCTTATTAGTTTACTTGCTGAATATGTTTCCATAAGTTAGTTTGAATAGGGTAATTGCTTGCTTGTTTATTTTCTTATTTGTTGTTGTTCATTGAATATTGAATAGTTTAATTAGATTAGTTTGTTGTTGTTATTACTCATTAAATAGAGTAAATAGATAATTTTATTTTTATTATCGTAATGATTAAGTTAACTTGCTTAAAGAATGGTTTTCATTTCCTTTCTTAGAACAATCCATCGATCCATTGTTCAAAAGTTACTTAGGATAAATAGTTTAAGTTTCTTGATAGGGTTTGATCATTAATAGCCTTTGCTTGAATAGATTAGTTCTCAGATAGCCCATTTCCTTAATTAGACTATACTACCTCTAGCTTTTCTGCCTTGGCACATATAGTTCTACAACTCTAAGTTTACTTACCCCGGGTTGACAATTTAATTGAGGGTTTTTAGTGCATACACCTGTCATTTTTGGTGTCGTTGCCAGGGAGTTGTCTCAAGGTAGGAATTAGATCATTTCTAAACCTTAGCATTAGTTTGGTGGCAGGGGAACTTTAAGATGAGAGGTAAGAACCTATGCATCTTCTATAGCAGGTTCCCCCAAACCCAATGATATTTTTTGTTTTTGTTTTTGTTTGTTGGGTAAAATCACTAGGATGGGTAACACTTTTGTTACTTTACTGTAAAAAAAAAAGCTTGTGAAGAATTATGTTAGCTTTCTACTGACTATTTTTCATTTTTTTTTATTGAGATTTGATATGTCAATTTGACAATTGTTGGACAGTATGTTCCTTAAAAATGAACGAAAAGATAATGAGTTATTTTTCCCCCAACAATGTATCCATTATTAAAATTTTGTTTTTGAAAAATGAAATATACTACAACAATCTACAGAGACTTTATTTTGTGATGACTATAATTTTCAATCTAACAGATGAATATTATAATTTCTAGAATTTTTTTAAGTTGACCAATCTGAAAAAGGTACATATTTTAAAAACATGTTTTCCCCCACCATGTATCTATCTTAATTTTTACTTAAAACTAAAACCTAAAAATACCCCTTTGAAGAGAACAATTTAAGGATTCTGAATATAAATTTTCCATAATTTTCCACTATATATTTTTAGAGATATGGATTTTTTATTTCATTGAATCATAATATCACCTAAAAATATTATGCAGTGATTTTATTATAAAATTAAATAAAATCAGATAAAAACAATGAAAATGAAAACAAATTGTATGAAATTAGATTCAATTTTAAAAATATTGGTATCAATTCTGAAACTAAATTCTAAGTATTTGTAGGAGTCCGCTACCTCCAAAGATCAAGTAAGCTGGAGAGAATTTGCAGTTTCCTAGAAACAATCCCATTTTCAGTTTATTAGCCGAAATATTCTTTCGACTGAAACCTAGTTTTTAACGGAGTTCGTTAAAAAAAAACATTTCAGTCAAAAAGTCTTTCGGCCGAAATATGCATACCATAGGAAAAAATTTCATCCGAAAAATATTGTACACGAATTTCAAGGGCAACGTCAGGGTGTCGTTCAATTTGGCGTGCAAATTTTTGGTTGAAAAATGTTCGGGCTGAAAAAAATCCTAGCAACATTTTTTCAGCCGAAAAAAATCCTAGCAACATTTTTTCGGCCAAAAAAATGCCGCTAGGAATTCAGGAGACCCGATTCTCACAAAAGTGTTACCCATCTTCATGATTTTACCTTGCTTTCATGAAGAGACCTAGAGACCCAAAAGGTAGATACATTAAATCTAAATAAGACCTTTCAACCAAGGTTCCTTTCGACCTTTTTGGGGGAAGGAACATTCCACTCATAAGTTCCATAGATCGATACTGAAAAACAAGAGCTAGCTCAACCCAAAGAGCTAAAGTAGTCTCTGAAGAGACTAAGACAGGGAGCACTATAGAAAAAAAAATCAAAGCATCGGTAATATTGGGACAGGAGGCAAGACCACTCGAGCCTTCCACGGAACCAAACAATACAACCTTTGTTTTCTTACCACCATCAGGAGATCCTAACTTTGAAGACATCATATACCCTGAACAGGTGAACACTTTGTTTGGTATTTCAACCAATATAATTGTCTCTCAAATTGAAATAGAAACTTTGGCACCAATAATCTCAACCAGATTGAGTAGAGTCCCAGACAACTAAGAAGTAGGAAGACCTTCCCATCAGAGAGATACCTTGTTCTCTTCAAGGATAAAACCACTTAGGTACTCTCTTTTTGGAAACTAAACCAGTATGGATGATCAGGAGGATCATAAAAATGTAAGACATGAGGAGGAAGAAGAAGATGGAAACCAAACTGAAACTACCTTCGGGTTTCGAATTTTGGACACCACCCCAAATGTCAATATGAAAAATATTCCCCTCTGAACATTGCCCACCTTTTACGGTAAAATAAGTGAAGATCTAGATACCTTCCTATTTGACTTCAAAACCTTGTGTAGAATCTACAACTACTTACAAGATGCCTAGAAACTAAAACTCTTTCATGCCACCCTCAAGGACTCTGCACTAAGATGGTTCATAGGGTTGGGAGAATCCATTATTAGGTCTTGAGAAGCCATGAAAGATACATTTCTTAAAAAGTACCAAGACTACTACAAGACCAAGGAGTCTCGTAATGATATTTTCAAGATCCAACAGTTAGAAGATGAGAATCTCAATGATTATATGGAATGGTTTGCTTATATCTCCCATAAATAAAAATACCATGACCTTCCATATGACACAGCTAGGAATAATTTCCTTAAGGGAATTTTAGAGGAATACCTAGAGATACTTAACCTGATGGCATCAGGTGACATCTCCCATAAACCATTTTCCGAAATCTGTGAAATGTGTAATAATTACTCGAGGAGTAGAGCTAAAATAGGAAAGAACGTTTGAGACCCTTATAATAGAAACTTAAAACTAATTAGTTCCAGTGGTATCACAAGAGCAAAGATAGGGAACTTTTGAGAAAAATTCAAGATAGATATCTTAAGAACAATCAATTCCCAGTTGGACATCCTTAAGATTAAAAAGAAACAAGAGGAGGAAAATGCAACAATGAGCATATATTTCCCAAGATGCAGGAGAAAGCATTCCTCAAGGGAATGCCCATTGGATAACATTTCAGTTTGTGGCTTCTGTATGAAGGACCACTCAACTAAGAAATGCCCATCATTTCCCAATTTGTTAGCCATCTATAGGAGTGGGGATCCTGGAGAGCCCTCTTATGCACCTAGGAGGCCATGTAAACCTAGGAACCAACCCACATACCCAGATCCAGAATCTCAAGTTTCACCCTATTATCAACAACAACAAAGTGGAACTCACCAAGTTGGAAAACCTAGTCTACATAGTACCAACATCCTTGGCTTCAAGGATGGAGAGGAGGACATAACCAAGGGAACCCTCAAGCTCCACCTGTCCATATGCCCAACTATCCTTATCCTCAATTTCCACTGAACACTTTACAACTTCTTCCAGGTTTTGTTCCACCACCTTTACCTCATATTCCACAACAACAACTGCAACAATATCACAATACAAGCTCCCCAAGACCAACATTAATACCTGCACAACCAGTGCCCAATCCCAATAATAAGCCCACTCAACCTCTTCACAATTTTGAGATGCAGGCCTTCCCGACGTATGTTATTACTCTTGTTCCATTACAGGAGATTCAACTAAGGTCGAGAAGAGTTTTGTATAGGAAGAGACCTTCAGTAGTCATCTGGGAAGAAGAAGAAGAGGAAAACCGCAAACAACCCATGGATGACACTAGGTGGGAAGATGTTATTATTCCTAAGGACCAAGAACCCAAGCTTCCCCAGAATGAACCTTCACAAATTACGAAGGCCCCTCCTTATCCAGAAAGATTAGTAATCAAGAAACCTACCACCTGATCGAAATTTGACATCTTGAATGAATTGAAGAATATTTGTGTCAATATTCCCTTGCTACAAGCCATTAAGGATATTCCAATCTACAGTAAGGTAGTCAAAAAATTGTGTATTAAGAAGCTAGGTAGGAAGCAAAAGGATCCTCCAACAATACATTTGATAGTAGAACTTCCTGAGTACATATCAGATCAGCCTAAGGTAGAAAAATATGGGAACCCAGGAAACCACGTAGTGACCATAAACATTAATAAGGTCTCCATTGGAAACACTCTCATAGACCTAGGGGCAACCATCAATGTTATGACCGCTACTACCTTGGAGAAATTACAGTTAAAACCTCTTCTTAAGCCTACCCCAACCATTTTGGAATTAACAGATAAGACCAGGGTTATACTTGAAGGAATTTTGGATGATATCATAGTTACTTTAGCCTCATGGGAGTAACCAGTAGACTTTATTTTCATCCACTCAAAGGATCCTACCAAAGGCCATCCTGTTATTTTGGGAAGACCTTGGTTAGCCACATCCAATGCATTTATTGGTTGTAGAGAGGGAAAAATGACCATCTCAAATGGACTTTCTATCTAGAAGCTCACCATATACCCTCCAACCAAACCTATCATGGAGAATATATGGTGGCTTGAATTTCCATATGAGAATGAGGACTAGGAAGAACCCGTATTTCCAAGTGGCCATGCCTGGGAACTTCAGGATCACACCACGAAAAATGTGCTAAACCAGTTCATTTCTGCTATTACATGTGTTGATTTTCCACAATATTTTCCTCAATTTGAGTACATGTTTGGGGAAGAATTTCAGGAACAATTGGAACCATCCATTTTGTCTTCGACATCTTTCATCTTCGAGATAGATGAGTCTGCCACATCTTATACCATGTCCTACGATATTAGTCGAGGAAACTTTCTACATATAAACTCTGGGCTAGATGCAAATCAACAAAAGCAGTTAGTAAGTTTACTTAAAGAGAAATCAAAGGCATTCCCCTGGGAATACACTGACATGAAGGGTATACACCTTGACACATGTATTCATCACATATATGCCCAGGGGGAAGTAACACCTGCTAGGCAACCTGAAAGAATGATGAACCCAACACTCAAAGATATAGTAAAAGAGGATATCCAAAAGTTATTAAATGTTAGATTTATTTATCCAATGTCTGACAGTAAGTGTGTATCCCCTCTTGTACTGGTTCCAAAGAAAGTGACTGGAAAATGGAGAATTTGTGTTGATTTCTGGGAACTCAACAAAGTCACTTTGAATAATTACTTTACTCTTCCTTTCATTGACCAAGTTTTGGATACCTTGTCTAGAAAGAAATATTCCTCCTTTTTAGATGGATATAGAGGGTACAATCAAATTTTCATAGCACCCGAGGATCATGACAAGACTGCCTTTACTTGTCCTTGGGGTACTTATTCCTATAGGGTCTTTCCATTTGGATTGTGTAATGCTCCTGCCACATTTCAACGATAAGTACTAGGGATATTTGTTCATCTTATTCATGATTGTGTGGAGGTATACATGGATGACTTCACAGTATATGGAAACACTTACCAGAAAGCCTTAGATAACTTAGAAAAACTCCTTATCAGAGGCCAAGAAATGAACCTATCTTATGAAAAATGTAAAATGTTGTTGACTGAAGGAGTGTTTCTAGGACATCACGTTTCATATGAAGGGATTAAAGTCGATCCTGCAAAGATTGAGGTCATCATCAGAATTCCATCCCCCAAGACTTAGAAAGAGGTGAGAAGATTTATTGGACATGTTGGATACTACCGATGGTTTATTGAAAATTTCACAAATATTGTTGCACCCATGTTTGGATTGTTAATAAAGGATGTTGATTTTCTTTGGAATGAGCAGTGTCAAACTGCCTTTGAAACCATGAAAGCTAAGATGTCAGTGGCACCAATTCTTAGGGGGGCCAATTGGGATCTCCCATTTCACATATCCATTGATGCCTCGACCGACACCACAATAGGAGGAGTAATAGGGTAGAAAGAGGACCAACAATCCTATGCCATTTATTTTGTGAGCAAGAATTTGTCCCTTGCCGAGCTAAAATACATAGTTACCAAGAAGGAATTATTGGTAGTAGTTCATGATATCAATAAGTTTCATCACTAAATCATAGGTTACTAAGTATTCATACATACAGATCATTCATCCATTATATTTCTCATGAATAAACCTATAACTAATGGCTGAGTGACTAGGTGGCTCCTGCTATTGCAAGAGTTTAACATCACCATTCTTGACCGATTTGGAAAGGAGAATTTGGTAGCTGATTTTATTTCACAAATAAAAAATTAGGATGATGATATTCCTATTGACGATAGTTTCCCAGATGAGCACCTTTTTTCCCTTTCTGTAAATACCCCATGGTTTGAATATATGACAAACTATTTGGCTACTAAGAAGTTACCGTCTCATTTGTCACCTCATGAAAACCGTAGAATTATTACGCAAACTGCCAATTACTCTTGGGTTTGTCATGACATTTTTCATACAGTTCCTGACTTGATTATTCGTAGATGTGTCCGAGAAGATGAGATATCAGAAATCCTACGAAGTTGTCATGATGGAACATGTGGTGGCCATTTTTTTGACAAACATACAACATATAAGGTGTTACATTCATGTTACTATTGGCCTATAATTTTCAAGGATGCTTCCAAGTATGTTAGGAGTTGTGATATTTGTCAAAGAATAGGAAGACCCATGTCAACTGATGAAATGCCCTTGTGTGCCCAAGTTATGATAGAACCTTTCAAAAAATGGGCCCTTGACTTTGTAGGACCAATTTCACCCATGTATCGTAAGAAAAACTATATTTTGGTTTGTATAGATTATGTCACCAAGTGGGTAGAGGCAAAAGCCCTATTTAGGGCTAAAAAAAAATCCATTGTTGAATTAATCTATGAATACATCTTTACCCTCTTCGGTGTCCCTCATGAAATTTTTATAGACCAAGGCACTCAATTCACTTCCAAGTTGATGAGAGAGCTAACAAAGAAGTATGGGATTAAACATTGTAAATCTTCTCCATACCACCCACAAGCTAATGGTCAGGTAGATTCTACAAATAAAGTTCGAGAAGCTATCTTAACCAATACTATTCAATTACATCACCAGGATTGGGATGATAGGCTTCCAGAGGCTTTGTGGGCTTACCAGACCACCTGGAGAAACACCACCAGACATACCCCTTATGAGCTAGTGTACGGGAAACAAATACTTCTACCAATAAAATTTCAAGTAAGGACCTTCTGTATTGCCGCATAATTGGGATTAAACTTAGATGAGGCTTAGAAACAATGAGCCCTGCAATTAAATGAGTTGGATGAGATCAGGCAATATGCCATCCAACAAACAATATTGGTCCAAAACCAGAGGAGCAAGTGACATGACTGTTGGCAAATTCAGTGGATAGAATGCAGTGATGGTTGTTGTCATTAATGGCAACAGTAGAGACAGCAGGATAAGAAGGATAAAACCCCGTGGGGATTTGGAAGTAAAAGCTCAAGAGGAACAGCCTTGAAGAAAACGCGCGCAGCAAGAGCTTACAGAGGAAAAAGGAAGAAGAGTCAGTGACCATAGGATCTCATACAAATTTCCTGAAAGAACGAGGGCCGTCAGATCTGTAAAAGTTGCGAGAGAGATAACCCAAAGGAGCAAATCAGGGATCAGGACTTTGAAATGTCCTGTTCGCTTGACAATGAAAACCCTGAAATCGCGAGACGTGATTTCGTGATTTAATCGCAGCCGTTAAATCAAGCAGGGATCTGGACCGTTCATTTGTATGGACACGTGGCATCTAGGAGGCCTCATCGGCAATTCGGGGATCGGGATTTCATAAGACAAAGTTCACTCTACAACGAAATCCCCGATTTCGCGATATGCGAAATCCCGACGGAATCTGAACCGTCAGATCAACATCGACTCGACCCACATCAATAGACCACCTCAGCTAAGCGACACGTGGCACAACCAGCGCAGAGGACAGGTGGCATCGGAGTTTCAGGGATCGGGATTTGATATGTCAAGAACACAATGCATCAAGAACTCTGAAATCGCGAAATGCGATTTCGCGAAGT
>SNQJ01S0005397.1:41154-56946 GCA_010110895.2 Picea sitchensis | reverse complement strand
CCTTCTAGTGGGTTCTAGAGAAATCAGAGAGTTGGATCTCTCAAACAAGTTGCAGCTTGTAAAATAGAGGTAGCAGCCTCACATTGAGTTGGTTCTCAATTGTAAATGATGTACAGAACAGAAAAACACTGCCTATTATTTCGAAGAAGAAGAGGTTTTCTCCCTTTATGGGTTTCCTTGTGAAAATCTGTCTCTGTGTGTACTTTATGTGTGACTGATGATATTTACTCTTACTGTCCATATGCTGTATGATTGATTGATGACACATGAAGAAATCTTAATAATTATTTAAAAGGCAGAAAATTGTTTAAGCTTATAAACAACTGATTCACCCCCCCCCCTCTCAGTTGTTCTAGTATTTCCAACAATGACAAGTTTATTAAGAAGAACCACTTCCAAACTTGTGATTGGGATTTGTTGTTTGACTCCCAATTTAAAACCTTCAAAGGAAAACTCACCACTCTGTGGTTGGGTTCTTACGAGGTAGTCTCTGTATATGAAAATGGAGCTGTGAAAATGAAAACAATTTACAATGGACAAGTCTCCTTTGTAGTAAATGGACACCGACTCAAACTTTATCACATGCCCATTTCCAAAGAAGATTTTCTACAGGTCATGTCAACTAGCAAGGCATTGGCCTTAGTAGATGGGTAAGTCCCCCCTTGTTCTTGAATATTTTATGAATTTTCTACTGTACATATGTAAATAATTTTTAATTTTGTTGGTAAACAATTCTAGAGATTTTTGTAGGTATTTATTTCACCAGGAGTAGATAGTTTCAAGGAAATATAAAAGAAGGATTTTTCTTCAAAACATTGCTATACTTGAACCTTGTTGTCTTCTAAGCATCAAATGCATAATGACTTGCTGTAATTAGCCATATTTTTGCAAATATTTTCATCTTATTTTTTCTTAAGGCATCTTAAAAAGAAGTTTCTCTTAAACACCTTCACCACTATATAAGGAAGTGATATCGTAACCATCAAGCTTAAAGGTCACTTGTACAATTTCCCCAAGAACCCTAAGTAAGTGAGTATAGTATCTTTATTAAGGAGTAACAAGGAGGTATGATTTGCGGTTAGCCATGGAAACATCACAATAACTTAAAAAAGGAAGAAAGTGAGTTGAGACTAAAGATACCTTTTTGGTTTTCCAAATGGTACCATCCACTACACACTAAAAATACTTTATTATATCATATCTTTAGATAGGCTACATCTGTTTAATTACCCCTTACATCAAGACAATCACTAAGGAATATATATAATGGAAAGTCATCCTCTAACATAAGTACCATCCCAATTAAAATAAAGAAAAAAAGTTGTTTTCAGAGTTGTTCCCCCATCTTCTTACATAAAGCAATCTTATACTAAAATATTAAAAGATGGAGGGGCAGTCTTTGAGGGTGTAAGAGGCTAACCCGCTAAGATACTGACCAGGTCTACTAGAAGTGGGTATTGGCCTTTGGTATGACTAGGTAAACCTATCGGAGTACTGAATAATCTTGTTGGAAGCTGGGTAGTCTACCTAGCGAGGATGGTAATCTGACAAAAAATAATTAATAAATTTAAACATGTCTTGATGTAAGACATTACTTATAGACAAAGCTGACACGAAGTATGTATGGTCAAGGTAAGGTTAATGAAATCCATAAATTTTCCATTGGGGACTTGCTTTGAGACTATATTGAAACTCTCTCAACCTACCTCTTCTTATCGATATATAGGATATCTTATCCTCTAGGTGGGGCCATCTTCTAACCGTCTCGTCAGAACAATCTTTGAAATTTATTTCTACACTTAACAAGCTATAAATATTTGACTATTGGGAGAATTGACTGGTTTCCTATATTTTTTTATTGTGAGGTGTCACAATAGTTAGGTATGGGAGAGGGGTTTCATGAGTTGACAAATGATAACACTGCCTAGAAGAAGTAGAATCTTAGAATCTTTGTAAGAATTCATGTGTATTGTTTTCATGACACAGGCTATGATATCGACAATTATTTTATTTTATTGAAATGCTAATTTCCTGTGTGTTATAAATTGTTGTACATTTCCTTAACAGACCACTTAACTGGTTTATTTTCATTACAGACTGTCATTACAGAGTTGAGATTACATGTCTTATGTGAGATAAAGGAAAAAATTGAGTGAGCATGATGGAAAAAAAAATAATAATGAAACACTTTGTCTCTGCTCCTATTCATTGTAACTGTAAAAATTGTTCTAAAACTACACACTGTGGATAAAACATCCATTTCAGAAGGAATAAAATTGGTTTGCACAGAGGTACCATATGGAGTGCCATATGGAGTGTTGTATGAGGTTCCATTTCAAAGATCACATGCGGTGCAGGACGATGTTCCATATGAAGTTCAAATGAGAAGAATACACTAGTAAGTGTCCACAATTTCAAGTAACCAGGAATCAAATGCATTTATTTGAATTATCCATGGAAATTAAGATTAAATGATGCAATCCTTAAACATTTTTATGATCAAATGTCCAATTCAAAGACTTGGACAATGATATAGATCTTTAATCATTATGATTGCCTCCCAAAAACATGCCTTCAAATTAGAAATTGACGCACTCATGCTCACACGTGGCAACTCGTGCGTGTGAATTCATTGATGAATGCAACTGTTCCATCCTGGGCGCATTCAAAAATCGAGGGATCTCTCAAATTGGTTATCCCATTCATTTATCACGCTCACCCTCTGCTCATTGTGTTAGCCTCTATATCATTTCACTCACTCTCTGTCTCATTTCATTCACCTCTGTCCACATCATGCTCAATCTCTGTCTAATTGTGCTTAGCCTCTGCTTAATCGTGCCCATCCTTGGCCTGATTGCACCCATCCTCTGTCGAATTTCTCCCTCTATCCATTTTTCCCACACTGTCATCATGCCCAAGTGGTACGATCCATCCTCTTATGCTGACCTCTTCACCATCCCTGAGTTCACACAGTGCATGGAAGTGTTCCTTGGCCCAGGATGGGGGTCATTTTTGGCTCATTTGTAGGGCCACAATGACGACATTTTGATGTAATTATCCCTGGGATTTGATGGAAAGATGGTGCACATGGGGTCTTTCACCTTCGTGGTTTCTGAGGAATCCATTTCCTCAGCCACAAAGCTTCCAAGAATTGGGGATAGATGGTTTAAAATTCACCAGTTGCCATGATCGAGCTATAACAGGGTTTTAAAACCTGAATTTTAGAACATCTCTGGAGCTAAAGGATACTCCAAGGAGTGGATTAAAGAGGATCTAATTAACCCTCTCATAGTCATCACCAGATTGATCACATGTGAAGGTAGATATTTCGTCTTTAAATCCTGTCACTTTCAATTATTAGCCCACTTTCAGTTCAATAAGCCATTGAATTTTCCCTTTTATTTCTTAAAGAGTCTTGAGAAGATGTCTTCCCAAGTGAGGAAGAATGTAACCAATCCCCATAACAACCTATTTCACCATGACCTTATAAAACTACTTGTCTTAGCCGAGTTGGAAAAACAATGGAAAACATGGGATGAGTTCATTTACCAATTTGCAAACCCTCATCTTACAATCAAGACTAGCAAGAAGACATTGGATCTAGGGACTATTACTTCACCCAAACCCCATTCTCCGAAGACTCCAAACCCTCATGCTCAATATATTCCTTTATCGGACCAAAAGTCCAAGAAGCTTGTTGATACTCCTGCAGCCCCATCGGGTAAGAAGACTAAGAAGCCTATTGCTAACCCCCCAATGCCTTAAACGTCTATTGATCCTCCACCCAAAAAGATACAAGAGGTAATTCAACAAGACTCCTTGTGGTCCCCAAAAATAGGAGAGGATATAATTGATTTAATAGAGGATCCTTTCAAAAGAGTACCCAAAGAACAAGAGGAAAACCTTATGAAAAAACCCTGAGAACTTCGGACCCTCTCCAAGTGTCCTTTGATCTCAAATTCCCTCACAAAAGACTTAGGGAAGTGTCTGCAGAAGAATTGAAGCCTCATAGAAAGACAAAATATGAACCTACTTCTCCTCATCAACCCCTTGTTACTCCTACTTCACAAATGCCTATCCCAGATCCTAAAACTGATAGAGTTTCTACATCTTTTAAGGGATCCAAGCCCTCTTCCGAGATATCGGATCTTGCTCCAACCACTGAAAAGATACAATAGGCAAATGATCAGCTGCTGCAACAACTGGAAGAGAGGAAGACTTTGGGCAAGCATCTTCACCATGAAAATGCAATACTCCAAACAAAGGTGAAATACCTTCAACGATTGGTTGATGAAATGATCAAAACCAATCGCAACCTCAGGGCACAATTGAAACAACATAAGAGTCACAAGACAAAATCTTCAGGGGAAGAGGGAGAGGCTTCTAAAGCTAATCCTTCTCAGTAAGTTTATTCATGTGGGGAAATTCCTTTTTGTTTGCAGTGGGACCTACAAAATCTTAGGTGTGGGGTTAAAGTTGGGTTCGCAATTTGATTAGTTTATTGATGATAATTAGATCCTTTTTGGCCAATATTATATGTGTATTTTCCTATTTTGAAGAATTTTTGAAGGATTTTTGTATCAAATCACCATAGCTTATACCAAGCACGTATGACTGATTTTTTATGATGGTTTCAAGTTTAATTCAACATGATTTAATAATTCCAAGAAGATAATTCATGATCTTTGTGTCACAAGGCAAAATCGCATGTCGTTTTTCCATCCGGTACTCCATCCGACACTGCGTCCGACAATCCATCTTGCACTAAAACAATGGGTGAGTTGGCGATTGTTATATTAGTGGCCTGTGATGGGAAAATCAATGACATGGGTCTTTCTTTTGCTCGTGGCCTCCATCTATTGAGCATCTAACAACTTGGATTGGGTTGTTATGCTGGGTGTTGATTGGATTGCTTATTTTCTAGAAGCCACGGATGGTTAAAACACATTAAGTGTAATTTACTATTTTTAGAGGAGGTCAACCCTTCTAGTGGTCGACCTCTCAACTTGTAACCTCTATAAATACCACAACAATGGTCAGACAAATAGCTAAGGATAGTTAAGTTCAGAATTGTGAAGCTAGCATTGTTTTTGTTGTTTCAAGACATTTTTCATAAACTTGTGTAAAACTGTGTTTTTAATTTAAATGCTGAAATCGCATTGCTTGAGCTTGTGATTCACTGTTGAGGAGTAGCCACGACCTGTTGGGGGGCCCACCAGTGGTCTGGGTGAATATTTAGTTAGTTAGCTTGTGAATTTGAGTAGTGTAATTGCTATTTCCTTTATTTTCGTGTACATGTGTTTTTATCATTTTTACTTACTGTGTAATTGTTGTTCATAGCTTAATTGTTTCAGTTTCCTTTTTCCAGGTTGCTTATGAAGAATAGTTAATATGCCATATCTTTCTAACTAAATAGGAAATAGATTAAGCTTAAGCCACTAACCCAGTGTATGTTTAAATGATAGTTATAATTTTTGCATTCTAAAATAGAATAATTAGAGGTTAAAACAGAGTTAAAACAAAGTGTTGAGATAATGGTTTCTTTGGCGAGGTTTCGATGGATGATTAGTTGTTATCTTTGATTTTAGTTCTTTATTTTCTTATCTAGTTTGTTCAATTAGCTTGCTTACTAATTCTCTTGTCATATGCTGAAATAGAAATAAGATTTGAGTTATGTTTTTATGAGTATTTCACTTTGCAATTTAAATTGTTAAAAATAGGATTAATGTAATTTACTTCATGCAATTTCCATTCTAGATCTAGATTGCAATTTTAATTTGAAGTTTGATTTTCAGTTTAGTTCCTAGTTATAAATCTCTAGTAGTGTATTTGAAGTTTGATTTCGAGTTTAGTTCTTAGTTATAAATCTCTAGTAGTGTGAATTTTCTAAGTGTTTTCATATTGTTGATGATTAATGCACAAATGGAAGAATCACATGGATTTTCAGGGTAGTTGATGTTTCTTGTATAATGGCCAAGTTCTCATTAGATTGCATGATTCATACCTTTCACTTTTCTATATAATTTAATATTGAGTTTATCCCTCTTGAGTTATCATTAATTGTTAAATGCCATTGTGATATCATAAGACACCGAAGACATAATCATCAATGCTATATTTGAATTTTTCTTGCTATTGTAGATTAGAGAATAGTTTTCTTATTATTGCAGATTAACGAGTAGTTGTTGATTAACTTTTATTGTCTTGATGCTTTCAATTCAATAGGTTAAGATTTCCTTTTATAGATTAGAAGTAATTATGAAGTTTATCTTAAGAATAGAGTTCATTTGCTTATTAGTTTGATTAGTTTCTTGTTGAGCAATTTTGATTAGTTTATTTGCTGTAGAAGTTACCATAGGTTAGTTATTTGATTGCTTATTAGTTTATTTGTTGAATATGTTTCCATAGGTTAGTTTGAATAAGGTAATTGCCTGTTTGTTTATTTGCTTACTTGTTGTTGTTCATTGAATATTGAATAGATTAATTATATTAGTTTGTTGTTGTTATTGCTCATTAAATAGATTAAATAAATAGTTTGTTTTTGCTTATCGTAATGATTAAGTTAACTTTCTTAAAGTAGGGTTTTCATTTGCTTTCTTAGAACAATCCATTGATCCATTGTTCAAAAGTTACTTAGGACAAATAGTTTAAGTTTCTTGATAGGGTTTGATCATTAATAGCCTTTGCTTGAATATATTAGTTCTCAGATATCCCATTTCCTTAATTAGACTATACTACCTGTAGCTTTTCTGGTTTGGCACATATAGTTCTACAACTCTAAGTTTACTTACCTTGGGTTGACAATTTAATTGAGGGTTTTTAGTGCATATAGAACACCTATCACCCGTGACACTCGTTTCATCCATTGTACTATAAAAGTCTTGTGATAGAAAAAATTTCCACATTCCATGCATCTTTCTTTGATGGCTTTCCCTTTCCCTCTGTAGACTCAGTTTCCCTATTGTGGCTCATCCAGGGTCAAAAATTCAAAATTTTGTACATATACATGGGCTACAGTTAGACAAATCGTGTTTATGCAGGCTTCTCCATTAAAATGTGTGTACATCAGGTTTTGTGCTCAAAAATTAAAAAAGTATGTCGGGTTTCCATTCCATGTCATGAGATCCATGATTCTTGACCTTCCATATACTGGAAATGCTCTGATGCGACCCTTAAAGTCCATTTGGAGGCTATAAATTGAGACATACAAGCCTTGAATTCATTCATGATTGATGTCAAATACACTCTGGAGAAATTTCACTTCATACCGAGTCTACATCCCTTTGTCCTTGAAAGTATGAACTTTTTTTGTATTCATCCCCCAAGCTCTTCATATATTGAGAAGGAGAAACTCAATTACTCCTACTACTTGTGACCTTGCCTTTGTGGAGGATTGAAGTGGTGAAGTCCCAGATGGAGGGAATCAGTTTCTTAGTTCCGATATGTGTCGTTACAAAAGTTTATCACCTATGTACTTCTGTTGATTACATTAATAGAACTACTCTTTTCTCATCCAATTATATGTTGAAAATATTCCTATTACTTTCCATGGGCATATTTTTTATACATGCTAATGAATTATGCTATTTTATATGCTAACGTTTCATATAATTTCCATATTCTTGTGTATCTTAGATGTTGAGGACAAATTCTAGGAATCAAGTGTTGGATCGTGAGCTCAATAGTGGTCTTCTTCGGGCGTCCGGACGAGCTAGGATTCTAGACATCCTTTTTGTTAGTATTTCCATTTGTCTATCATACTTGAGATTAGAGTTTATTTTTGGGTATCGTTTCATTTGTTGTGGTTTACCCCAAGCCATAGAGATATTTTCCTCATAACATACTTGACGACTCCACTAGGGAGATCTCCCTTTCGGGGTTATTTGGTGATTTTTCTCCTTCATTTATCACTGTTTTCCTAAGTTTTTGCGTCGCATGTTTCTTGAAAACCTCTATTTTTCTTTGTATTTGAGTTTCTTGGTCTAACCCTTTCCTAGTTAGTTTCTTTCTTGGCATACATGGGTTTTCCCTTGACAATCACGTACATATGCATGTTTTCTGTGTTTAGGGCACGTACATACACTTATGTTCCCTAGATAGTCACATACATTATTTTCTAAGTCTTTTTGGCTAGGTTTAGTGTTTTTTGGGTGAGTTTTGATGGTTGTTGAGATTGCTTGGTTCTCGGTCCTATTTTTTGAGTGCGTATAGAGTGATAGGAAGGTGCGTCATTGTCGAATTTTTTGGGCGAACTCATTTCTTGTCATTTTTCTCATTTTTTGTCCTTACATTCTGGTTTGGGTAGTCACTTATTAGTTTCCCTCTTGGCTTGTCTTCTTGTGATTATAGTAGGGCATGCCTGAGGGGTTGTTTATTCAGTCCTTTCATTTTCATTTCATTATATTGAAAATACATTTTTTTTTTCTTTTTTTCATTTTATTTAGAGAATTTGCACTTTTGACTATATCACATTAGTTATGGCATGTCAGGAAAGATTGCACTTCATTAAAATTGAAGATATTGCATCCTATGCACATCATTTAGAAGCATACCATATCTTTGAAAAACAAGACTAGTACTTAGCATTGTTTTTACATTTGTTTCTTTTTATATGTTGATTCATAACACCATTAGTTTCATGATCGCACATATTCAATAAGCATAAGCCACTAAAATCAATGTTGAATATTTAAAATTGATTAGAAACGATTTTATTTTTCAGAGTACACAAACAAGTTTAGGATCTAGGGCCTTGGATTATGATTTTGTGAGTAAAATTCTCCAAGGCTATAAACTCAACGTATGCGTATGAACAGGGAGTGGTGAAACCTATTTTATAATTGGTGTCCTTGGGAGGATCTGCTTACACCAGAGTTAAGTATGAGGTCACACGAATTTGGTTGTAGATATATCCCTCTAATACCTTCCTAGTGTCAAATATATTTCTAGGGTTATATTCATATATGAGGGTTTCGCTAGTTCCTTTACCTTTGTGAGAGACGGTTCTTTCTAGACATTGGGATTTGATACCCTTCCAATACGGTGGACCGGACCTATGACGACTCACCTAAGCATTGGTTATATCATGGTGACCATAGTTTCTTGACCTAGGTATCCACACAGGTTGCTTGCAAAGATTATTCTACATATACCCTGAGTCATATAGGGATCGATCAACATGCATACATTATGGAGGATTTTATCTCCCAAGGAATCTGACCGACTGCATTGTGAATCCCACAAGGGTCCTTCTAATGGATTCTCTTACCTCCACTCTATTGTTCGGGAGTCTCATCCCCTCCTAGGAGAGCCATATCTTCTTTAGTTTGGGATGTCGCTTCATCCATCATATCCTGTTTGTGTGAATTGTCCTTTATATTTATTTAGGAGTGTGATCTTTGTTTATTAGGTGGCCTTAGGATTTTGATTTACGTTGTGAGTTATGAGTCATCATGGAGTAGGACCAACCTCTCTGCCAGTCTCATTGTATTTTGAATCAAGTACCACAATTTGGTATGATACTGAAGCCGCCTCATAAAAGGCATAGAGTTAATAAATGTGGTACATATGTCTTCGCCGCTTAGGGTCACGATCATCCTACCATGAGTACTAATTTATATATGAATGTGTCAGGAATCCCTTTGATTCTAGCCTTCGTTATGGTTAGTGGAGTCCCCTCAACTCCCTCATCATCGGTTGTTTGGATTCCAAAGACTCCCTCACTTAATGCTACCCATCCCATGGTCTCTTCAGTCCATGGGGATGAATCCTTTTGTATTCCTGAATGGTACACCTAATGATGGTACTCAGTCTATGCCTTGGGCCTCTAATCCTTTCTAAATTGGTATGCCAGATATGACTTCACACTTGCTATCCTCCATTCTAATGTCTAATTTAAATATTGGTTTTGGTTCTAGGGCCATGACACCTCCTTATACTCCTTTCTCCTTTGGTTGGGGTCATATACCTCAACCAAATCCCATATTAGGAGGCTCAAATACTCCATCCTTTGTACCCAATCCTAGCTATAATTCTCAAGGGTGGAGTGCACAAATGGGAGGTCCTTTTACTTTTTATATCCCATCCATCCATCCTTCTTCCACAATGTCGGTTCCTACGAACTCTTTTCTTATGGAAAACCTTCCTCTAACCTCTGGTGATCCATCAGGGAGAGTCAATTTCATAGTATGGGAAACCCCCCATACAGATTTCCTTCATATCGGGGAAATATATATCCTCACATGAGTAATCCATATCATGTCGCTTTCTCCTTGCAAGTAGCCTCCTCGGTGATGATTCCCTTACAACATTTTATGAATCAGTTGGGAGGAGGGTACTACCCTACCAGACAGGGCCATGGTGTATACCAGGACCCTTCTTGGCCCGCGATCTCTCAAAACCAATCTTTCCCAGGAGCATGGTCCCACACGCTGCCACCACGACTCCCTTTTCTGGCCACGTTAAATTTTCCATACTTGTCAAAATTGATGAAATGAGCCAGTGCATCATGAATCGTCATGCCCCCCTGTTCCTACCAAACTTCCCTCTAACGTTCCGATGTTTGATGGTAAGAGTGGTGAGGAACTAAGTGATCATGTGACTACCTTTCACCTATGGTGCTCATCTAACTCCCTTAATGACTCTTTTTTTCACTTTAGATTGTTTCAATGCACCCTTACAGGGGTTTCCATGAAATGGTACAAAACGTTACCTGGGATCACTTACCAAACTTACAATGACTTGGTCTTGGTTTTTCTCAACCACTTTCAATTGTCGCTTCGTTATGATGTCGGCATAAAACTTTTGTCGGATTTTCATCAAGATAAATCCATGCACATCTCAGATCATATTTAGGAGTGGCATAGAAGGAAGCGGTTGATAAAATCTTACATTCCTCCAGAGTTTCTGTAGGAATGGTCTCTCAAATAACTATTCCCTTACATTTCAAGGATGTTTCTACATCTAGAGTGACATATGAGGAAGAGGCCATCTTCAAATCCCAACAATTGGATCTTATATATTCTCAATCTAGGATGCTCTATGAAATTATTCCTAACACACCACAGTTGAATTATTATCCTAGAAATTTTTTTGGGCCTCAAGTCGATGGCATCATAGGCTCCGCAAATTCCAAGTCTGCAGATGAGGTGACAAACTGATCTGGATAATTTCCGACATGAAATGAGAGCGGAGATATAATAAAGAAATATACCGAGATATTGCAAGAGTTCCAATAATATAACATATATATATCATATTTATATAATAAGAGGACAAGAGGCACAAATATACAGTAATACAAAATTTCTATTAATGAGTGAAATGTACAGAACTGTAAAATTATAGAGTGAAAGACTCGCTAGAATGGTGGAAACTTATCTGTTAGAAGAGATGTGATGGCTATGCTCATTCACAAGAATAATATTGTTACAATGAGGCTCCAAAGGCCTTTTTAACATAAATAAAATCTAAAATCCTAAGAGTCGAAGATGAAAATCCAACAGTTTTGTGGACCCCGTTTTGGGTAGTTTGGTGTATCAACTTCTCGGGGGCGTAACTTTGGTATATGATATTTGTTTGGGGTAGATGATAGATCGTTGGAAAGGTATTGATGAAGAGATTAATTTAGGGGGATCAATAAGAGCCTTTCTCTATCATTTAGGTTCTTAATTGTGAAAATCGTTTGGGCCCTCAAAATGGCCCCAAAAGTTTGGGACCCAAAAAACTGCTAAAAACATTAAGTTGTCAAAAAACAATTTTGAGCTAGTTGGAATAGGTGGGTGGTCACCAAGATCCTCCCGAATCAATCCTCATGCCTTAGGAAGCAATGATATCCATTGCATTGAGTTCCCGGGGGAGAGGGGAAAGCATTTGCTGAATTTGAATCTTAGTGAGTTGTTTTCCTCGCTAGAGAAGTTGCGTTGCTTAGCTTGTTAAAGGTTGTCAAAAAACTATTGTTGGCAGGGTTGAATATTTTCAACCAACCTATTGTATCTTATCTTGACTCGGAAGTGTGTAGGCACCCTTGTAGGCGAATAAAAAATATCTTCTTTCTCTTATGCAATCTACTTTTGTTGGATAGAAAGGTCTTGGGCCAAGGTTGCAGTGGGTGCAGTGTCCTTTTGTTCACCTTTTGAACAGATTATGAAGAGGCAGAATTTTGCAGTCTGATAGATTACCTTACGACACATTTTTGGTGGGATAGTAGTCTGAACTAGCTCTGGTATCCTGTAGAGATGACCCCCGATAGTGACAATGATACTATGGGGTCAAGACTCATAAATATCATGGTGCTTCCACATATATGGTTGGCCCAAAAGAAAAACATAGACATCCAAGTGGGAAACATAGCATAATGCCTCATAATTGAAGGGTTGGATGTCATATGACAATCGACATTGCTGGTTGACATGAAGATCTTGTCCTTCGTGAAGCCACCCAATGTTGTATGGTTGCGGGTGTGAAGTTGTCGACAATCCAAACTATTTGAGGACCTCTACTGAGATGAGGTTATTATGGCTTCCGATATCAACAATAAAATTCAACAGGGTCCCCTTCACCCACATATATGAATGAAGGATGCACTACCCCTCCTCAGGATCTGTTGGTTCTTCTAGTTGAATTGTTGTGGTCGAGACAATAACAGTTGGGTTTGCGTCGATGATCTGTCTTCTGCCATTATTTTTTGAACCAGATTATGAATCAACGTTTGACTCCTTTTCTTTGATCTTGTCCACTAATGATTGTTTTGAGCGACATTCATCAGTTTTTTTCCAAGGGATTTTGTGGAAATCACACCACTTTCCAATTCCCTTCTTAGTCTTTCCATTACCCTTATTTTCATGTGGCTTGGACTAGTTTTCAGGAGGCTGGTTGTTAGGGTTGTCTTTACAATACTTTGGTTTTTGCAGATTTGCAGACACGAACTCTCGTTTGTTCTAGTGCCTAAATTTTTGCTTGATTTTGACAGCATATTGATAGACATATCCCAATGATGAGATGTCCAAGAAATCCATTTCGAATTATATGTACCTATGCAGAGCCCCATGGTATTTCATAACCAGATGCCACTCAAAGTCTTTATACCTAGCTTGGTGCATAAGGTATGGAAATTATTTGTGAAATTTGACACTGTTTGGCCCCTCTCTTGACATAGTGTGGTCCATCTCATGTACTAGTCATCATAGTTACCAATATGGTAATTTTATTCCTTGACCGCATCCACAAAAAAATCCCAAGTGGGCTCGACCACATATAATCTAGACTCCTCTATGGAGATTTTCTCCCAGTAAGTTTCCCACCAATGTTGGACATGGGGGGGCTCCATAAGGAGTGTGAAGGTGATATTTTCCCTATCGGAAATATTGTGAATAAAGAAATAACCTGCTAGCAGATTTAACCATTTTTCTAGGGCATCGACATCTATATGACCTTAAAATATGGGAATATCAAAATTAACTTGTACCTTGAAAGGAGAGGTGCCTCCAAAGTTGTCACTAAATGAAGAAGTGCCTGTTGTTATCGACATGCATTGAAGGATGTGGACAAATTATCCATCATTTCATCCCTCTGTCGCTTGAGAGCTTGCTCAAGAAACAAATTAATATAATCTTCTTCTATGTCGTTTTTATTTTCTTCTGACATGAAGGGTTTCTTAACATTTTCTGGTCTGTAATAGATTTTGGACAGAAAAAAAATCAACATAACCACAAACATGGATCAAGAAAAAGAAAAGGTACATACTTTTAACTCTATCTTTTACTCTATTCCTAGGAATCTCATTTGTTGTATGTACATATTCCTTTTTTTCCCTACATACCAACTGACCTTTATGTCCATTGTATTCTATGCATTCCCACATTGAAACAAATATATTAATTGGACAAGAGGAAGAAGCCTTAACCATAAATGTAGAAAAAGACATACAAAGGTGCATGCTTCTATCCTTATTTTCTAGTTGATCCAGGTGGATCAACTCAAAATTCGATAGCGTTAAAGTATTCAAAATGAAAAATAAAGCTTACAAAGTGGAAGAGCTCGTCAGCAGCTTTCCGGTGACATTCGTTCCAGGAAAAACAACCTCCAGATGACAAAGATATCAACAGTTGAAGTTTTTTCAAAGATGGTTAAAATAGTGAAAAATGGTTGGAAATGGTTTTATAAAATGTAATTTGGGGCTATGGGAATTGAACCCAAGACCTTGTGAAAAGGCCACCATGACCACATGGTTGGATAAAAAGGGGTGGTCAAGGGCATAGCCCTCAACCTTGCCAACACCGAGGCCCCACTTGATATTTAAATGTTATATATCCAAAGTCCATATAACATAACCATATAATAAACCATATGTTATATGAAAACCACATGTGATACACTCCAACTATATCATATAATAAACCATTTGTTATATCAAAACCACATGTGATACACGCCAACTATATCATATACCAAACCATAAGTTATATCAAAACCATACCATATTACATGCGGCGGGAGGAGAAGCCCGCAGGTTTGACCCCGGGACTTCCGGCCCCCTAGCCACCACATCTACCAATGTGCCACCACCATGAGACATGGCAAGAGGTGGTCGAATAACCTTAAAAGTTGCCAGATTTAGTGGGATTTGGGTGGGCGCGTGGCCTATGGCCCATGGCCCTTTTGTTTTTTTTTCTTCATTATTTAAATGAGCCATGGGCATGGATCCTGAGGGGGAGTTTTGATGTAGGCAGAGATTGGGACGTAGACCGAGGTGGTTTTTCACACAGAACGAGGTGGTTTTGCACATAGTGCAAGGTGAATTTGCACACAGCCCGAGGTGAATTTGCATGCAGATATAGGTGGTTTTTCACGTAGATCGAGGTGATTCTGGACTAGCACGCATCCCGAGGCCATACAGACTGTACAGATCAGAGGAAGATTTTGGGAATTGTGCTAAGAAGGGAATTCTGAGTCCAGTTCGGAAATATATCGAGTTTATACTCAAAAGTCTCGGTTTTTCACAAGGATTCCAGATCCAACTTCAGTTTTTGCATTCAGGCATCCAAACAGAAAAGTGCTCACAGAATCTTTCAGATACACAAAAAGGTATTCATGTTCATACTTAAAAGTATCAGAATTTCATCTTGCCACTGTTTTTGAAGTCTATTGCTGTATATGACAGACATAAATCAGAAGTCACTTTGTAAGCATTTGAATACTTAATCTATTGGCCTTCCCATTTGGAAAATGGCCCGGAGATGTAGCCAAGGGGTCTGGTGAACTCCGTTACCAATTCTTGTTCATAGATGGTTTGCTTACATGTTTATGTGCTCATGTGCTTGATGGATGTTCTTTAATTTTGCATTACAAAGGTGGTTAACAGTTAAACTTCACATGCAAATAATGGTTAAACGATCTTGAATTTTAGATCAAGTTAAATTTCAGATCAAGTTGGTATCAGAGCGAGCTTAACCATTTCTTTGTGAGATGATGTTAACAAGATCCAGGATTCAGGGTGGTGAAGGAGAACCTGAAGAGTTTGATCCAGAGATTGGATCAAGAAGAGGAAATATGTCTTCACCAAAAGGAGAAGAAGCAGCTTCTTCTATCCCTTCTGAAGGGGAATTTCAGAAAGCTTTCATGAGAATGCAAACGATGGTAGAGGAGCTCTATCAAGATCGAAAGAAAGGTGAACAAGGTGGACCATCTCATACAGAAGATAAAAAAAAAGGAGGTGGTGAGGAACCTCCTAAAACCCCACCAACTTCTCCATCTCTTCTTGATGGTTCTATTCCTTCTCCATTTGAAAAGAAA
>SNQJ01S0005397.1:16172-41144 GCA_010110895.2 Picea sitchensis | reverse complement strand
TTAGTTCATGCAAGCTATGTTGAACAATATACTAAGGATGAAGATTTCAAAGAAGTTTATGAATCACTAAGGCATGGTTATCAGAATGAAGAATCGAATTATCATATCAATGACAAGTTGTTGTATCATCTTGGTAAAATATGTATTCCACAAAGTGAAAGAGTGCATGTGGTAAGAGAAGTTCACACTTCTCTCATTTCAGGGCATTTTGGAGTAGGTAAAACCGTAGCACAGTTACAAAAATTTTGTTATTGGCCTCGAATGAATGAAACAGTGTCCAAATATGTAAAAGTTTGTGTCATGTGTGCAACAAGCAAACCAAGTAACAAAAAGTTAGGCTTGTACACTCCACTTATATTTCCTTCTCATCCATGGGAAACTGTTTCAATGGATTTCGTAGGAGGTTTACCAATGTCTAGAAAGGGACATGACTATCTATATGTTGTTGTGGATCGATTCAGTAAAATGTGTCTACTCATGCCTTGTAAAAAGCAGATCATAGTTGAGTTGACTACTCATTTGTTCTTCCAAAATGTATGGGTCCATTTTGGACTTCCTACTTCTATTATCACAGCATTTCATTTTCTTGGGAAATTTTGGTCATCGTTATGGGAACTTATGGACACAAAGATGAAGAAAAGAACAACATTTCATCCACAAACTGATGGTCAAACTGAATTGGTCAATAGGACTATGGTACATCTTATTCGAGGGTATTGTGCTAAGCATCCCAAGCTTTGGGATGAACAATTGCATTATCTACAACATGCCTACAACAGAGCTATACACTCTTTTACTCAAAAGTCTCCTTTTGAGACATGTTTTGCGTACTTGCCAAAGTCTCATTTAGACTTCAGTTTTGGGAAAGATATAGTGGAATGTGAACAAGTTGATGCAGATAAAGCTCAAAGGTTTATTCAATAGATTTAGGTAATTCGTCAAGCAGTATAGGAATAGTTGGAATCAAGTCAGGCTAAACACAAAAAAAGGCATGACAAGCATTGCATAGATCATCATTTTCAAATTGGTGATCAAGTATGGCTTCATATCAGCAAATATCGACTTCAAGGTGAAGGTAGAAAGTTGAAACCTATCAGGTATGGACCCTTTACAATTTTGGACAAAGTCGGTAATAATGCTTTCCAGTTAGAATTGCCTCCTTATATGCAAATGTATTCAGTTGTTAATGTGGAAAACATGAAATTGTATGAGCCACCTATGATTATAGACCAATATGTATAGGTTCAAATACCTTTTGTGGACGAGTTTGCTCCTGAGTATCTTAATGAACTTCAGGAAGATGTAATACTGGACAAGAAGGTCAGATCGTCACGAAGAGGAGACATGGAGTTTCTTCATGTTGGGTTAAAAGGAATGCATCCAAGAAAATCAAGGGGGATAGAGACCAGAAGAGTGAGGGAATTATACCCTCACTTATTTTCTGAATGATTTCATACTTTTTGTGGCCAAAAAGATTTCCAGTGGGAAAGTTTGATCTAGGTGGATTATCTCAAAATTCGATAGAGTTAAAGTATTCAATATGAAAAGTAAATCTTACAAAGTGAAAGATCTTGTCAACATCTTTCCGGTGATGTTCGTTTCAGGAAAAACGACCTCCAGATGACAAAGATATCACTAGTTGAAGTTTCGTCAAAGATGGTTAAAATGGTGAAAAATGGTTGGAAATGGTTTTAAAAAATGTAATTTGGGGCTATGGGAATTGAACCCAAGACCTTGTGAAAAGGCCACCATGACCCCATGGTTGGGTAATAATGGGTGGTCAAGGGCATAGCCCTCAACCTTGCCAACGTCGAGGCCCCACTTGATATTTAAATGTTATATATCCAAAGTCCATATAACATAACCATATAATATAACCATATAATAAACCATATGTTATATCAAAAACACATGTGATACGCGCCAACTACATCATATAATAAACCATATGTTATATCAAAACCACATGTGATACACACCAACTATATCATACACCAAACCATAAGTTATATCAAAACCATACCATATTACATGTAGTGGGAGGAGAAGCCCGCGGGTTTGACCCCGAGACTTCCACCCCCCTAACCACCACATCTATCAACGCGCCACCGCCATGAGACGTGGCAAGAGGTGGCCGAATAACCCTAAAAGTTGTCGTATTTAGTGGGATTTAGGTGGGCACATGGCCTATGGCCCACGCCCTTTTTGGTTTTTTTTCTTCATTATTTAAATGAGCCATGGGCATGGATCCTGAGGGGGAGTTTTGATGCAGGGAGAGACTGGCATGTAGACCAAGGTGGTTTTGCACAATGATCAAGGTGGTTTTGCATGTAGACCGAGGTGGTTTTGCATGTATCCCGAGGTGAATTTGCACACATCCCAAGGTGAATTTGCACGTAGATCGAGGTGGTTTTGCACATAGATCGAGGTGATTCTGGACAGGCATGCATCCCAAGGCCGTACAGATTGTACAGGTCAAAGGTAGATTTTGGGAATTGTGCCAAGAAGGGCATTCTGAGTCCAGTTCGAAAATATATAAAGTTTATACTCAAAAGTCTCGTTTTTTCGCAAGGATTCCAGATCGAGCTTCAGTTTTTGTAGTCAGGCATCCAGACAGAAAAGTGCTCACATAATCTTTCAGATACACAAAAAGGTATTCATGTTCATACTTAAAAGTCTTAGAATTTCATCTTGCAGTTGTTGTTGAAGTTTGTTACTGTATATGACAGACAAAAATCATAAGTCACTTTGTAAGCATTTGAATACTTAATCTATCGGCCTTCCCATTTGGAAAATGGCCCGGAGACGTAGCCAGGGGGTCTGGTGAACTCCGTTACCAATTCTTGTTCATAGATGGTTTTCTTACATGTTTATGTGCTCATGTGCTTGATGGATGTTCTTTAATTTTTCATTACAAAGGTGGTTAACAGTTAAACTTCACATGCAAATAATGGTTAAACGATCTGGAATTTTAAATCAAGTTAAATTTCAGATCACTAGTCCTTTACTTTGTATCTCATTTATTGTGTTTCTTGATATCTTCCTACATACCAAATTACCTTCATGGAGATTGTATTTTTTGCACCTCTACATTAAAAGAAACAAAATAACTGGATAGGATGAAGAAGTATTAACCATCAATGTAGAAGAAGACATACGAAGGTGTGGGTTTCTACCCTTACTTTCTACTCCATTTCTTTGTATCTCATTTATTGTATGTATTTTTTATTCTATTGCTTTGTACCTCATTTATTATATGTATCTACTACATATCTTCCTACATACCAACTTATTGTCATGTCCATTGTATTTACTGCACTGCTATATTGAAAGAAGCAGACTAATTGAGAAAGATAATGAAGTCTTATGTGTCACAGCAGAGGAAAATGAATTATAGTCTTCCAAAAGGAACACCAATAGTGACACTCAAGAAAACACAATGCATGTGCTTAACATACATCCATAATGATTATGAACAACATATAATGCACATTCTCACTTAGTTGTTGTCACTTTACATTCCATATATGTTCTCGTGTGCAGTTATCATGTACATCTCTCATCTCTACCATAATGTCTCAAAATTTTCTTTCCCCGTGATGTGAAATAAATATACAATATATTGCAAATTAAGTTTCTTTTTACATATTCAATGTACACCTGTTTACATCATAAAAAGTTGGACAAACGACATAATCATGACAAGTCAATTGTCACAGACATCAGAAGAATGACAAGCCCAAAGGTAAAGATTCATAATTTACGCTCCTACTATGTTTAGGAAACAAATATCCTCAATGATTTATTTATCTATGCCATAGTAAATATGTTGATGTCATCCACAACACTTGATTTTCAGTTCATAAGAAGTATCATCGAGTACAAGTGAGGCGCATGTCATAGTGCAAGCTCCCCAGGTTAAGAGGTATGGTTACAAAATTCTAACCAACATGATTCACCCAAATTCTGCATCTACTTGTACATCCATGGAAAAAAAACAAAAAAAACAATTATGGATACAAAGTTCCCTTCACATTAATTTTTTTGTTCGAAAAATGTCACCAGGCCTAGAGTTACACTACCCATTATACTATCGATAGAAGACTTGAACAATCGCTGGACTGGACAAGTGTTTGTTGGAGACATAATGATCGTGTACAAAACCTACTTAGACAAGGAAAACAAAACTAGATGCATTGTGCGTGCTGACATGAAAAACAAAAAATCCATGATGGAAATCACACTGACTATCCCTACACAATTTGTCCAGAAACATGCAAAAAATATATTTCCCAATAGTGGGATATCCATTACAAATTTTAATATATTACCAAAAAGCAGTATATGCCTGTGGTGATTGTGATCGGATTATATCACTTAATGAAACAAGTATTGTGGAAAAAGTGTCCGTGGTTTGCTCAGAATATCATTTCATAATGGACACAACAATCACCCAATTTGCAAAGAACAAATATGCTTACCCAATCGGAATAATTGGTGCAGCTATCAAACTAGCAAGAAAATTTGGCTCACAACACATTCTCCATATAAAAGATGGCAATTTGAACAACGACAAGGCAATGGTACCATTCTCCATACCCAGTTTTGTCCTTTACTTTCGCATGCTGATATATCTTAGTCATCTTACACAAATATTAAACAATTACATGTTGCAATTACATTTGTTCAATACCTATGCACATTTTGTTTCCTCAATGGAACAATAGTTGCAGAAAGGGAAATTTCCAATAATGCTCTTCAAAAATATAACAGAGAAAAGAGATGTGAAAGAAAGGATATTTTGCACAACCCAAGCAACATTTGTAATAGAATTGTGAACAGACATAATATAGGATATTAAGACACTAACTACCTCCACCACTGTTGTACGTATGCATATACAATTCCATCCACAATTTCCAAATAAAATTTGCTTTAAACAACTTTCATGCACATTTTTTTTGTGCACATATATATTATATTCTTTGATATATTAACTACTATGCTCATGTACACAGTTTGAGGGTGTAATGGTAGAAGAGAATGCATAATCGACTCCCTTTGAGCTTGTATGTGCTAGATGTAACTCTCTTGCTTCTGCCATTGCTTTCATAAATGATGTCACAATTGACTGTCTGTGTTGCAGTAAAAAATACAGTTACATACATAGACATTTCCTTAACACTGTTATCCGAACCCTCAACAACACAATTGTGCATTGTACAATTAGACAACCTGTATTACAAGATGTGCTCCCTAGCTTGATAGAATTTCCATATGAAATATACCTACAGAAAAAGGAAATTATTGTCTACATGCTATGTGAATTTCACATGCATAGAAAATTTACATCAAATGAGGACAGTGTCACACTACATATCGGCTGAACCAAAAAACAAAGGTGAATAAAACAAGTTCTTTGGTATTCTTCTAGCTCATCCTTCTCTTACAACTTGTCTTTCTAGAATGTTTGTAACTTGCCATTGACATTACCGGTTGTCATCTCATGCATTGGCAAGAGTCCAAAAAATCTGATTTGTTTCTATCTATTCTACCCAATCAAAATATGCATATAGTTTTTCAACTTATGTGCATAAACTATGACAAAATCGAATATTATTACAAGATGTTATTCACAAGTTCCAATCTGGCTCACAAGCTATCACTAATAATGAAATAGAGATTGACTGCAAAGGAAATTGTTACCATTGACCTGTTTTAGAATTATTCCATGCACAATGTGCTTTAGTTTGAAATCCATGCCATGTTACATAATCAATATTGTTATCACCCTATCACGACATTTGGGCATAGGTGCAACACACTCCTGGACTACTTGTTGCTCCATATCAAGTTTTTTGCATGGGTGTCATTCTACCTTTTGATCCAATGGGAATGATGCATTAGTTTAGCATGCATCAACAAGCCATTCCACAAAATTTTAAACAATCTATTGTCTAGTTTCCTCAACCTGATTTTGCACAATTCTAGTCCATTTCTACTATTGTTCCTCCACAACAACTTATGACCCATGAGAAAAATCAACAAGTATTTGCATTTCTAGCTTTTGAGTACTTTAATTTTAGCAATTTATATAATTTAGGAAGCTATTTTAATAGTTTGAATGCAAAAACTAATCTTACCAATTTGTTGTGTGTTAAGAACCAAATATCAAGATAGCATAGAAAAACCTCAGAATAAGTACTTGACGCCTTGAAAAAGAGAGAATTTAAGATAATAAGCCTTTTCGAGGGGGAAACCTCTTTATACACCACATAAATTTCCAAATACAAGATGACTCTAAAAAAAAAGGTCTCCTTGGTATATATAGGAGACTAGGAGGTACAATTACAACTAATGGAACCAAGCCGACATAAATAAAATAACATTACTAATGTAATATGCCCCAATTAAAGGGTAATGTGCCACTATTTAGGGCTTAACATGCCCCTCCCCTTCAGACAAGTGTTTTCTGCAACACTTGAGTAATTTTGTATGCTTCTTTATAAAAGACTCATCTTCCCAAGTGGAATCCTTAGTAGGTAGTTTCCTCCACTTAATGAGATACTCTGAAATGGATCTATTCCTTAACTAGCAAATTCTTGTGTCAGTGATAGCTTCAATATCCAATATGATTTTTTCTTCATGGTCAAGTTCTAGAAATATAGTTTGAACTAGGATCTTGTTGCCTATAACCTTCTTTAAGCATGGAACATGGAAAACTGGGTGTACTCGTGAAGATGAAGGCAACTCCAATTTGTATGCCATAGTACCAATATTTTGCAACACCTTATAAGGGCCATATTACTTTGGTGATAATTTATTATCCTTATTGGCTTTCTTGAGGTACATTTGTTTGTATCGTTGTAGTCTTAAAAACACCCAATCCCCTACTTCAAAACTTCTTTCACTACGATGTTGATTTGTTTGTTGTTTCATGCGATTTTGTGCCATGGTCAGGTTATCATTTAAGATTTGGAGAAATTGTTGTTGATGCTCGATGTGATATTCCACTGCTTGAACCCTATATTTTTCTCTTAGAGAAGAAGTGATGGAAGGAGGGTGGTATCCATAGAGTGCCATAAATGATGCCATTTTTGTTGCAGTATGAAAGGAAATGTTGTACCACCATTCTGCCAAGGGCAACCAATTGAACCATTGTGTTGGTTTATTAGAGACAAAGAAACAAAGGTATCCTTCCATACATTTGTTCACTATCTCAGTTTGTCCATCAGATTGTGGATGATAGGAGGAGCTATGAGCCAATTGAGTATCCAAATAAGAAAATAATGTTGTCCAAAAATGTCCAGTGAAGATGGGATCCCTGTCACTTACAATAATCTTTGGGCTTCCATGTAGATTTTGAACTGTCCCCATGAATGCGATGGCAACTGTACTGGATTTGAAAGGATGAGAGAGTGCACAAAAGTGTGTGTACTTGGTCAGTCTATAAACAATAACCATGTTTACACTCTTTCCTTCAGACTTCGGTAACCCTATGATGAAATCCATGGAAACCTCCTCCCAATGCTGACTTGGGATGGCTAATGGTTGTAAAAGACTTGGGGTCTTAATTTTTCCAAACTTATTTTTTTGGAAAACCAAAAAAAATTCCACAAACCTTTGAACATCAGTTTTAAGGCCACCCCAAAAAATTCCTTCTTGACCCTATGGTAGTTTTTCAAAAATCTAGAGTTCCCTCCTATTGGAGAGGTGTGCAACTCCAATAGTATCTTTTTTTTTTATTTATGATGTAGGAGAATCACTCCACGTCATCAAGCGCCAGCCAACCAACACATCAAGCGCACATTCAATGGAGAGGAGAGGTGCAACCCTCTCACTTTCAAATTTCAAATTTGAATTAAATATATTAAATGTTTGTAAGGATGGTAGAGCCAAGCCGTGCCTTTGAGCATGTTGTAGTTAGAGTCACCTTAATGGTTGATAGGTTGATGGGGATCTAGATCCGATTCGGATTAGATGGCCCATTAAATGTAATTCATTGTAATTAATGAGAGTTGGTGAGATGGAGGGAAGAGCTCGAGGAGCCCCTCTTTGTAGGGAAGAAGAATAGAAGTAGAGAATGCATAGAAAGAGAGAGAGAGAGAGCTGAGATTATGTTACAGTCCAATATTGAACACATTGTAATCAAACTTTGATGTTAATACGAAGCAGTTTTTCCTGCATATATGTGTTTCTATGTGTTTATGTGTCTTTCATGAATGTCATATGTGTGTGTTGATGATATGTTGTAGATGTATGTTAAATGTGCATTTGCAGGGATATATAGTTTTTCCTATCTGAGATTTCTTTGATTTCAAGTTTGGATTCTTTGTGGTTTCATGCAAAAGCGCATGACAGAGTACTGCGGTCTTTGAAAACCAGTGCATGAGTGCACTTCTGAATTTTGCGGAATTTCAGACAAAGACGTGCCAGGAGGGCACACTAGATAAATTCATTGACTCAAGGAGGAAGCCTCAAGGTTGATGAACAAATTGAAGAAGAACCTGTGCAGAGGAGAGCACAGGGAGGAGAAGCAAAATTGTTGAGAATTTTGTAAAGGCTCTGCCAGGAGGGCATTGAGAAAATGCATAGGATGCATTAAGGAGAACTCTATCTTGAGTTCGGTGATAAGATAGAGTCACTGAGGATTCTGGAGAACTCTGATAGGTGGGAATTGAGTTGGTACAAGTGTGCACAGAAGGAACTCTTGTTTGAGTTCAGATAGAAGAGAAATGTCACATGAGGAGACACTCATAGGGTTATTGAACACCCTGCAGGCTCAGCAAATTGTGCTTGAGCAGGAAGTTGCTAGAGGGCACTTACATCCCTTCAAGGAGAGAAAGTGGCAGAGACACTTTGAGGTCAGAGCCACAGATAAGCTCAGAAGAGATAGCACCATTTCATGCAAAGGTTTTGCAATAGGTTGTGGAGTTTGAAGGAACCTTTGAGGTTTAGAGAAACAAAGCTCAGGAATGATAGTGCCTTAGTGCACCGAGTAACAATAGGGCAAGAAGAAGGTCGAGAAACCCTTTGAGGTTTCACTCGACAAAGCTGAGGAGGGATGGCATTCCTAGAACACAGGCGATATCCAAAGGAATTGAGCTCGCAGAGGAAGAAATGGTCGAGGCCTTTGAAACTTTAGAAAATATCTCAAGGGGAGGGAGGAAGTTCTGGGAGCATAGATGCCGTTAGATCAGTTGGAGAGACGAGATATGGATCATCGAGTTTCATGTCCAGAAAAAAGGAGGATAGAGCACAAAAAACTAGATTTGGGCCATCAGATCTAGCGTCGATATCTAACAACCATTGGATCGAGTGAAGATGCACAGAGTTTTAATCCCTGGAAGCCACACACAGAAGAGCAGAAATGGATGGTGGAGACACTTTGTGGAGAAGTGCGAAATGTCGTGAGCTGCTGGATCTTGCAGATCTGTGAGGAAGTTAAGACTGAGCGTCTTTTAGTGTTCAAAATATCAGGAGAAGTAGTGGCCATTGGATGAGAAGCAACAGGAGCCGTTGATTCCCCTTTGGAGTGGAATTTTGGCATTTCGGCAATTCTGATGACAAGGAGCCAGGGCACTTTGCGTTGAAAACCCCGAAGTCACAAAATGTGATGTGTCATTGGAGTGGAATTTCGATATTTCAGTATTTTGGGGTTCGACATTTTGGCAATTCCGATGACAAGGATCCGGGGCACTTTGCGTTGAAAACCGCAAAGTCGTGAAACGAGATGTATCTTTGGAGTAGGGCTGTGGTCACGGAGGAAGCAGTCACATGGACTGAGATTTGGTCAGGGACCAATCGTCGTTAATCCCATTTTAACATTTCATCATTTTGGAATTCGGGGATTGGCGTGACAAGTGATTTTGGAGTTGAGAGTTTCAAACTCCCGGTATGCAAAATCCCGAAAAGATTGGAGCCGTTAGATCGAGGAGGGCTCACAACTGTCGATCTCGTGAAAGTATAAATTTCAAAGTTCGGGGAATGGAGTGACCATTGGTTGGGGTCGCTACATTTCAAACTCTCGGTTACCAAAATCCCGATACAGCTAGGACCAATTTCTGGTTTTGGGGTCTAAAGAGTCAAAAGACTTGACTCTCTTGCATCATTGTGCAGGTGGGGTTTTCGTGAAGGACTTGTGCATCAGATTCATGGGTTTCCAGTGAGGGCCTGCAAGAACTATTTCAGTTTTGTGGATTCAAAGAAGATCGATCCTGTGCGGATCTTGGCCCGAGGGTCAAGGGTCTGCATCATATTGGTATCAGAGTGGGATTTTGTTTGTAGATAGCAGACAAAGGGATTGAAAGGAAATTCTGGTAACAACGAGTGGTATTAGGAGTTCAATTTGCCTGTGGATAGAAGGTAAAAGGAGATAGAGTGGTGATGCTCTGTGGTGATTGTTGCAGGGCATGTGACAATTGGTAGACGGTGAGGTAGACTGTAGGGAAGGCTGGAAGCACTCACGGTTGCAGAGTGACAACAACAAGTTTTCCAGGAGGGAAGATAGGAATAGGAAGATGGCTATTGGAGGCCATGGATGCGATGTAAAGAAGAACCATCAGCAACAGAGAAAATATGAGATGGATGAAGATCTCGTTGAGGTGAGGGAGAGGATGGAAGAGCTTACACTATGGATGCAGTAGAACACAAAGACACATTGGGTGTATGAATGGTCTTTGAGGAGGAAAGCAAAGTGGCTAGTCAAGAGATTGTTGACTAGGAGGTAGCGATGATTGTTGAGAGGATGGTTGAGGGATGTTGAAATCCTCAGAGATTAAGAGGAGATGTCTCATATCTATGAACTAGAGACTTGAAAGAATCTTAGCGATGAGGAGGGGAGATCAATTTCGGGTCTCATGGGCTGCCAGGAGGGCAGAAGTGAACTTTCAAGTTGCCATGTGGGAAATGGGAAGAGATCAGTAGGAGGTCTCACATATTTCCAGGGGAGAAATGATGAAAGTTGATATTGCCAAGTGGGAAATGAGATGGGATCGTTGGATCTCATAGACTGCCAAGTGGGTAGAAAAAAATTCCCAAATTGTTAGGTGGGTAGGGAAAAGGGGATGAGACTGTCTAAGAGTCTCACAGACTCTGTTGAGAGTTCATGTCAGCAAGGAGTGTTGATAGGTGAATATTTGTGTGGTTTTGCAAACCATGTGAATGAAGATGATGACAAGTTAAAAACTTACACCATCTAGGAGGAGGATCAGAAGAGCATTCTGATGATTGGGGGAATTCGGGTCTTCCTGCCACATAACCCAGTTGAGGCCAACAAAGGTGTTGCAGATGCAAAAATAGAAGGAGGAAATCCATCAGAGACTTTCAAAGAAGAGGAAGAAATGGAGCAGACATTGATGTTTTCCCCTGTAGGAGAAGAAGAGAATTCAACCGAAATGCTCAAAATTTTCAGCTGAGGAGTTGAACAGGAGATGACTGCAGCACTGAAGCCTCCAACAGAAGAGGAAGTAGACAGCATGGATTTTGTTGATCTGTGTGAAGAATTGGAAGCCCTAGAGAGAAGGGAGATGGTGCAAAGCTTACACATCCAACAGGCTAAGTTGGAAGAAGGTAGTGAAGCATACCAGCCCCAAGAGAAGCTGGAAGAAGTTGGAAGTATACCAGCAGAAAAAATGGTGGCAACAGAACTGTCACAAGAAGAAGCTGAGAAACAACTTGGTGAGGAGACTACAGAATTGGAGTCTGCAACAGAGTTTCCACTCAATTCTACAAAGGTAAATAAAGACAGCATAGGAGATCAGGTAGATTTGCCCACTCATAAGGAGGAAGAAGTGCAGCAGAGAAGATTGCATACAAAGAGCCATCCACTGGAGCAGCTGGACGAGATAATTGAGGAGATCAGAAGGCTGATGATTAGATCAGCAGAAGCAGTCATCAAAGGGAAGATGAGCATATGATAACCTGCCATAGTAGTGGGGCAGCAGAAGCAACAACAACAACAAAGCGATGGAGTGGATGGACAGCTCCAAAGAACTGTTTTGGACTTAGGTGGATTTCAACAACGATGCTGGGAAGCTCATAGCAGGATCTCATGAATTTTTCATAGCAGAGGAGTATGATACAGGAGAATCACTCCACATCATCAAGCACCAGCTAGCTATCACATTAAGCACACATTCAATGGAGAGGAGAGGCACAACCCTCTCACTTTCAAATTTCAAATTTGAATTAAATGTATTAAATGTTTGTAAGGCTGGTAGAGCCAAGCCATGCCTTTGAGCATGTTATAGTTAGAGTTGCCTTAATGGCTGATAGGTCGATGGGGATCTAGATCCGATTCGGATTAGATGCCCATTCAATGTAATTCATTGTAATTAATGAGAGTTGGTGAGATGGAGGGAAGATCTTGAGGAGCCCCTCTTTATAAAAAGATCTTCTTTGTAGGGAAGAAGAATAGAAGTAGAGAATGCATAGAGAGAGAGAGAGAGATCCGAGACTATGTTACAGTCCGAGCTCGAACACATTGTAATCAAACTTTGATGTTAATACAAAGCAATTTTTCCTGCATATATGTGTTTCTATGTGTTTATGTGTCTTTCATGAATGTCATTTGTGTGTGTTGATGATATGTTGTAGATGTATGTTAAATGTGCATTTGCAGGGATAGATAGATTTTCCTAACTGAGAGTTCTTTGATTTTAGGTTTGGATTCTTTGTGGTTTCATGCAAAAGTGCATGACAGAGTACTGCAGTCTCTTAAAACCAGTGCAGTAGTGCACTTTAGAATTCTGTGGAATTTTAGACAAAGACGTGCCAGGAGAGCACACTAGCTAAAGTCATTGACTCAAGGAGGAAGCCTCAAGGTTGTTGAACACCTTGAAGAAGAAACTGTACAGAGGAGAGCACAGAGAGGAGAAGCAAAATTGTTGAGAATTCTGTAAAGGCTCTGCTAGGAGGGCATTGAGCAAATGCATAGGATGCATTAAGGAGAACTCTATTTCGAGTTCGGTGAGAAGACAGAGTCACTGAGGATTCTGGAGAACTCTACCAGGTGGGCATTGAGTTGGTACAAGTTTTCACAAAAGGAATTCTTGTTTGATTTCAGAGAGAAGAGAAGTGTCACGAGAGGAGACACTCATAGGGTTACTGAACACCCTGTAGGCTCAACAAAGTGTGCTTGAGCAGGAAGTTGTCAGAGGGCGCTTACATCCCTTCAAGGAGAGAAAGGGGCAGAGACACTTCGAGGTCAGAGCCACAGATAATCTCAGAAGAGATAACACCATTTCATGCAAAGGTTCCGCAAGAGGTTGTGGAGTTTGAAGGAACCTTTGAAGTTCAAAGAAACAAAGCTCATAAAGGATAGTGCCTTAGAGCAAAGAGTAACAATAGGGTGAGAAGAAGGTCGAGAAACCCTTTGAGGTTTCACAGTCAACAAAGATCAGGAGGGATAGAGTTCCTAGAACGCAGGTGATATCCAAAGGAATTGAGCTCGCAGAGGAAGCAAAGGTCGAGGCCTTTGAAACTTCAAAAAATCTCTCAAGGGGAGAGAGGAAGTTCTCAAGCTCATGAGGGAGCACAAATTCCATTAGATCAGTTGGAGAGATGAGATCTAGACCATCGAGTTTCACGTCCAGACAATAGGAGGAGAGAGCGCATAAGACTAGATTTGGGCCATCATATCTAGCATCGATATCTAACAACCATTAGATCGAGTGAAGATGCACAAAATTTTAATCCCTGGAAGCCACACATAGAAGAGCAGAAAAGGACGGTGGAGATGCTTCGTGGAGAAGTGTGAAATGCCATGAGCCATTGGATATCGCATATCTGTGAGGAAGTTAAGACTGAGCGTCTTTCAATGTTAAAAAGCTCAGGAGGAGTAGTGGTCATTGGATGAGAATAAACAACAGCTGTTGATTACCCTTTGGAGTGGAATTTCAGCATTTCAGTATTTCGGGGTTCGACATTTTGGCAATTCTGATGACAAGGAGCCGAGGCACTTTGCGTTGAAAACCCCGAAGTCATGAAACATGACGTGTCTTTGGAGTGGAATTTTGATATTTCGGTATTTCGGGGTTCAACATTTAGGCAATTCTGATGACAAGGAGCCGGGGCACTTTGTGTTAAAAACCTCAAAGTTGCGAAACGCGACGTATCTTTGGAGTAGGGTTGTGGTCACGGAGGAAGCATTCACATGGACCGAGATTTGGTCAGGGACCAATCTTCGTTAAGACCATTTCGACATTTCGACATTTCAGAATTCAGGGATTGGTGTGACAAGTGATTTTGGAGTCGAGAGTTTCAAACTCCCCGTATGTGAAATCCTGAAAAGATCAGATCCGTTAGATCGAGGAGGGCTCACAAATGTCGATCTCATGAAAGGAGAAATTTTGGAGTTCAGGGAATGGAGTGACCAGTGTTTGGGGTCACTGCATTTCGAACTCCCGGTTACCGAAATCCTGATACAGCTAGGACCGATTTCAGGTTTCAGGGTCTGAGGAGTCAAAAGACTTGACTCTCTTGCATCGTTGTGCAGGTGGGGTTTTCATGAAGGACCTGTGGATCGGATTCGTGGGTTTCTAGTGAGGGCCTGAAAGAACTATTTTAGTTCTGCGGATTCAAAGAAGATCGATCCTGTGTGGATCTTGGCCTGAGGGTCGGGGGTCTGCATCAATTTAGGAGTTCTTACATAAATATAAGCAATCTTTGTCGCATATTGAATCATTTTTCCATGTAAATGTATCTAATGCACTGGAATCCTGTTGCAACCTTTGAATGAGAGTCCACACATTTTCATCATTTTTCCGTTCATCCCCCGCTTCTATTATCCGGTCAGGTTGGATGATCAAGATATCATATAGAAAGGCCTCAACATCTTCATCCTTTCTTGAGAGTGCATCTGCCATAACATTTTTCTTCCCATTTTTATATATGATTTCAAAATCATAATCCAATATCTTGTTCACCCATTTTTGTTGTTCTTCTGAAGATAATCTTTTTTCCAAGAAGTATTTAAGACTATCATGATCTATTTTGACCTTGAAGTGCCTACCTATTAGGTAAGGGCACCATTTCTTCAATTCATTTAGAATTTTCATAATTTCCTTCTCATAAATGGGTTTGTGTAATTCCTTTCCCTTGAGTGGTCAACTTTCAAAAGAAATGGGCCTTCCTTCTTGCATTAGAACAACATCAATGCCATTTCCCTAGAAATCAAATTCCACAATAAAGGTTTTTTTGAAGTTTGGTGTGGTCAAGACAGGAGATTTGCACATTGCCTCTTTAAGTTGTTCAAAAGATTGAGTTTCCTCTGGAGTCCATGAAAATACATCCTTCTTAGTTAATGTTTTTAAAGCTGTTTCTATTATTCCATAGTTCTGAACAAACTTGCAATAGTAACCTGGCAAACCCAAAAGTCCTCTAATATTCTTCAATGTTTTGGGAATCGACTAGTCCATCATGGCCTTAATCTTGTTAGGGTCTACCTTGACACCTTCATGAGATATAATATGACCCAAATACTCTACCTCCTTCACATCCTTCTTAGTTACTGCCATTAAAGTCAAGCTTGCTATTATTCCATAGTTCGAACAAACTTGCAATAGTAACTTGTCAAACCCAAAATCCTCCAATATTCTTCAATGTTTTGGGAACCTAATTAACCATCATGGCCTTAATCTTGTTAGGGTCTACCTTGACACCTTCTCATGAGATATAATATGACCCAACACTTCACCACTCCCTTCACCCCAAAGAAACATTTGATGGTTTGGCATATGTTGTTTATCCTTTAGTAGTTGTAGCACTCATCAACATGTCGCATACGATCCTCCCAAGACTTGCTATAGATTAGTATATCATCAAAAAATAATAACACAAATTTTCAAAGGAAGGGATTGAAAATGGAATTCATCAACCCTTGGAATGTGGAAGGTGCATTTGTAAGGCCAAAATGCATCACCAAAAATTTATAATGGGCTTCATGAGTTCAAAAGGTTGTTTTTGGGATATCTGCTTCCTTGATTCTAATATGATAATACCCTGAACGAAGATCCAACTTTGTGAAATAGATTGCTCCATGTAGTTCATCTAACAATTCATTAATGACAAGAATGGGAAACTTATATTTAATAGTGATCTTGTTGAGCTCTCTATAATATTGACACATACACTGTGAGCCATCTTTCTTGATTACCATTACCAGTAGTGCAGAGTAGGAACTTTGGCTAGGTCTAATAATGCTAGCCTCTAACATTTCTTCACTCTTTTTGGAATAAGGGTATATGTAAGGCTTGATGTTAGGAGGAACATTCCCAAGAATTAGGTGAATAACATGATCATGATTTCGAGTGGGTGAAATACCTTTGGGAATATATTCGAATACTTTGGAAGGCTTATCAATGATCCCTTGGAGATCTAGGGGAATAGATGGCTTAGATGTTTCAACATATAGTTAGCATAGTTGTGAAATTACACCCTGATGCCCCTTTTTCAATAATTTTGTCATGCCATTAGAGCTTATCACCTTAATGGGTTTCCCTACAATACCCCTTAACTCAATTTATTTTCCTTCCAATGAAAATTTCATGAAAAGTTCTTAAAAATTAAAAGCAATTGTTCCTAATGATTGTAACCATTGGATTCCTAGTACGAAATCAACACCACCCATGGGTATAACAGTCATTGGAATATTCATTACATATTCCACCATATTAATATTTATCTTATTGAATTTTCCTGAGCAATTGATAGTTCCTCCATCTACAATCATTACTTGAAACTCTTGCGCTAGATATACAAAGCAATTGAGAGATTTGTCTAATTTATAGTGATTGAAATTATGAGTAGTAACAAAATCAATTAGGACTATTACCTTTTTATTTTTGATATATCCTTCAATATTTAGGGTTTGAGGAGTGTTAATTCTAGCCAATGCATTACATGATATCATGGGAGTCAACTCTTCAGAAGAAATCACTTCTATGTTTTCATCTTGAGATGGTTCTTTTTCTTGTTCTTGTTCTTCTTCCTCTTCACAATCTATGTAGAATAAAAAAATTTCACCACACTTATGTCCTTTACTATACTTGTTGTCACAATTAAAGCATAAACCTTTTTCTTTTCTTTCCTCCAATTGTTGACGTGTCAACCTTGTAGGTTGAGTTGTTTTAGAAGAAGGAACATTATTCTCTTAATAGATGTTAGGAGTGGTCCTTCTAGTATCCATAGCCATATTTTTACTTTCAACATTTCTTTCCACCCTGAATGCATTCTCCTATGATTTGGGTTCCCAAAGGAAAACCTCATGTTGAATGTTATCCTTTAAAGTTCCTATCAATACATCAATCAGGTGCTCATCTCGAAAATCTATTACCTTTATATTCAATATTTGGAAGTTATCAATGTGCTCTGCAACTAAACCCTTTTGCTTGGTATTTATCAATTGGCTAAAGAAGGTATTGCTCCTTGTATCCTCATAGTGTGTTATCATTTCTTTTGTGAAAAGTGTCCAAGTGATGAGTGATTTGCGAGAACAAATCCATCGATACCAAAAAAAAATATTGGGTTCTAAATATAAAGAAACAATTCATACCTTTTGTGTATGTGGCACATCATGTAGATCAAAGAATTGCTCCATCTAAAGTATCCATGTGATTGGGCCCTTGCCATCAAACTTCCTCATATCGATATTAGGAAAGTGGTTGGTCTTCAATCCAATGTTAGATTTTCTCCATTCTTGATTCATATTCCTTGTGTCCTCATTATGAATTTCATGGGATACATTTTACTTTCAGGTGTCCTCTCTATTAGGAAATTTTCCAATCCTTCCATGATCTCCCTTTTTAAACCATCCATCATCCCTTGTAGTTCATCTTTTGTTGCTGTATTCTTTTGTAAATCATTTTGGTCCCTAATAATTTCTTCACCTTCATCAAGAGTTCAAGTAGGACTATTTGGAGGCTTATTTTGTGTAGAAGTTCATTGTTTGGTGGCATGTTGGACAAATATCACTTTTAAACCTTGATTTTGAGGTGGTTCTGCTAGATGATCTTTCTTCTACTGTATCTCCAAAATTTCGGCCCTTCTGGGTATGAAAATTTATTTTTTGTAGTTCTATGATATTTCTTCTCTGCAATGCCATAGGTCTAATAAAAATTGGATGTGCCAAGTGGAAGTTATGGTAACTTCCCCACAACTTGTTGATTTTTTCCCTTCCAGGAGACCATACTTGTAAAGCATGACAAGATCACAATATATGATATTTGATTCTAAAAATTGTACCTGAAATACTACAGACTGTCCGCTATACAATGCAATGGGTCTCACTTAATTTGGATACTCACTAAAGAATATATCAATGTTTTACTCGAAAGACCGGTTTGAGACTAGTTAATATGACTAGTCAGATACCCTATCTTGCATAGGGTGTATCTACAAAAGTAGGATGACCCAAAAGCTGAAATTTTTATCGTAGATACCTTCATAATTTCTATGAATATCTTTCGGATTTCAGGGTCTGCAACATTACAAAAAAATGTCATAGAGAAAATGTCGCAATGACTAAATTCAGGATGATTCCAGAACCCTACCTTACATAGGCTATATCTCTGAGAGTATAAGGATTCCAAAACTAAAATTTGAACCCAATGTACGTTGATCCATCTGCTAAATATCGTCCAAGGGGTTCCTTATGAAAATTTGTATAAAAAAGGTTATAGCTAAAATTCCAAGGTGTCTCATAAGTAGCAGCGAAACCCCAAGATCTTGAGATCTGATACCAAATGTTAAGAGCCAAATATCAAGATAGCATAGAAAAACATCAGTATAAGAACTCAACACCTCGAAAATGAGGGAATTTTAGATAATAAGCCTCTTCGAGGGGGAAACCTCCTTATACACCACATAAATTTCCAAATACAAGATGATTCCAAATGAAAAGGTCTCCTTGGTATATATAGGAGACTAGGAGGTACAATTACAATGATGGACCCAAGTCGACATAAATACAATAACATTACTAATGTAATATGTCCGAATCAAGGGGTAATGTGCCACTATTTAGGGCTTAACATTGTGTTTCTTTTAGCCAATCCAAAACAATCATCAATATTTGTAGCATTCTAAGCATCAATATTTACAGAAACACTCTTAGAAAAACCAAACAGTGAGTGATATAATGGATGTACAAAAGGAAAAATAGGTTATGCCCTTGTCTCTCTTGTCTCTATTTTCAATTGGCTTCATTCAATTTTCTATAATCATAGTTTTCCTAAGACCATAGATATTAAAAAAAATCATCACAATTTGTACATGATTGCAAAACTATTGCAAAATTTGTCTTCTCTTCTACAACAAAGAAATCAAAGTTGTTTGTAGGAATCACACGTAATATGCGTTGGAACAAAGATTAACTTTCAAGATTATTCTGAACTAGTCCATGCCAATTCATCTGCACTTTCAACCATCTGAGCATAGTAGAAGGTTGGATTAGCAACTATCCATCAATACCGAGCAACTAGGAACAATGTCTCATGCATCTGTTTCTGTATCTCCAAGTCTGTCCTTTGGAGTTTCTAGTCACTTTCAGCCATATGTACCTGATTGAAAAACTATCTCTGAATCTCTGAAACAACTGATCTACAAAGTCCTAATGAGGCAATTAAGCTTTATAACCCAACTCTACCTTTACATCTTTTATAAAGGGAAACAAATATCATATAAGGTCATTGTAGTTAAACAAACATTTTATAAAAGGAAAGAAACGTATATAGCCCGCAATATTGTAATTAATGAAACTTTTTATTACAATCATCAATGTGCACGTATCAAAATTAGTTCAAGTATAAGTTTAATTGTTATTGCTAATGCATAGTTAATTTATTATTGTTAAATGGACGGTATTATGCCAAATGCTACTATTTAGTTTATTGGTTGAATATCAGTGTGCACTACATGAGGATATTTTGTAATATTGTTTGTACTTGAGTTTCTTTTATTAAAGTTCCAATAGTTTGGGCATTTATTTCAAACATTTAAAGAATTCTTATATTCTTCTGGTTTCATGTGTAATCTGCCTCACATACAATAGAAATGTACTTGTTGTTCTAATTAATTTTCTTGTTTGCGGTTACCAAATAGACTGGTGCAAAAATGCAGAACCATTGCTATAGCTAGTTATAGATTCTTATCGATTAACGACACCTTGTACATATACATAATAGAGTGAGAAGTTTATTTACTAGTACCTCACCTCGTACAAATACTTCATTGACACCTCCATTATGAAACTAGTACCTGGATCAAAGGTTGTTGATGGTTCCTCTTACAAAGAATACAAGTTGTATTGGATGAAATTATAACAAATTCAATAAATGTCCTACAATATTTATTTCTTTGCAATATTCAATTCTTTAATGGAAATATTCATAGTCAATTCTTTAAGGGAAATAGTCGAATCTTTCAAAAGTTGTAAATAGAGAGTAAAACCACAACACTACTTGCTTCCTAAACATAATAAGTAAAAGGAAATTGAGATAAAGTACTATTTTTTCTAGTACAAGCAAACCCTAACCAGAAGTGACTATGCTACAATGCAACACTTGTTATTATTTTTTTTAAAGTAGCTTTCTACCCTCCAATTTGAGGGAGAGATTATTTTTATCTTTCTTAACTTTTTTATTTTATCACAGATATTATAATAATACTATTATTATCTTTCTAATTATCTTTATTAAATCAATAATATTACTATTATCTTTCTTAAGTTTTTTTCTTTTATCACAAATATTATAATAATACTATTATTATCTTTATTAAATCAATAATATTACTATTAGATTTCTTAACACAATTAAATCAATAATAATATTACTATTAGATTTTACTATAATTTGAAGAGATATATATATATATATATATATATACAAGCTCTTCAATTTAGTAGTCAACCAGGGCTTCCCTAAACCTTATCTGCAAAGTCTCATTATTCTTATTTTAAAAAATGGGGATAGAAATATTCCCTCTAATTATAGGACCATTATGATTAGCCCAATTTTAGCCAAGCTTTATGGAATTATTTTGGAAAACAATATTAGCCTTTGGCTAGAAAGTCACGGTAAAAGAGTTAAAGGCCATGCCGTGTTTAGGAGATATCATTCAAATGTGGACCATTTTTTTAACTTTAGGATCATTGCACAGGAGTTTTTAAATACTAAAACCAATCCTTTTTGTTGTTTTGTTGACTTTAGAAAAACTTTTGACATGGTTCCTAGGAAAAACCTTTGGAATAGGTTGGAAGAGATAAAAGTGCCTCTTGAGTTGAGGGATATTGCAATAAGGATGTATGAGAACGTTATTGCTAAGTTTAAAAACACTGAGGGATGGTCAAAAGAGATTAACTACAATATCGGAGTCAAACAAGGTTGCCCATTGTCCCCTACCCTTTTTGTCATATACATTGACAAGTTAGAAGATTTCTTGGAAAAAGTAGGTTGTGTTGGCCCTACTCTCACTGGTATAGTCATAAATCTTCTTCTATGTGCTGATGATATCGTTCTTATGGAAAGGAGTCCCCATGATCTTGAAAACCAACTAAGAATCCTCACATATTTTTTCTCCAATATGAGTATGATTGTTAATACTGATAAAACTAAGGTCATAATTATTAAATCCAATAAGATCCCTTATGATACCTTCGTATATGAAAAAAACAACTTGGAGGAAGTGACTTCATACAAATACCTTGGAATTGATATTCACCACAAGCTCAATTGGAATTATAGCATTCAGAAAAGGATTATTGGGGGATGGAAAGCTTACTATGGGCTTGAAAACAATTGTAAATTAGTTGATCTTTGGAGTTCGGATAAGAAGAAAATCCTCTTTGAGACTCTTTTTACACTTGTTATTATTTATGGATGTGAAGTCTAGGGCTGTAGTATCTGTCGTGAATCCTAGAGAAAGATAGACCAAATACAAAAGAATTGTATAACCTATAATCTCAAAATTAAAGGAATTGCACCATATCCCATCCTTCTTTTAGAAACAAGCCTCTGCCCCATTTAGAGCATGGATATGACTAGATACCTAATGTATAAGAACAAGTTAAACAATGTGGAAGACAAGAGGCTTCTTAAAATTGCTTCAAAATCTAGTCATAACCACCATCGACTCAAGCGAGGGTGGCATAAAGATGCCTGGTCTTGGATGAACTATTGGGGAATCATGGAAGACACCATTTTGGAGAATAAAGATACTATTAAAAAATGTCAAATCAAAATTTAAGGGAAAAATGTGGTGTGATAAAGAGTTAGAGGAAAAAAGAAAATTAAGGTATTATAAGGATGTAATCAACCTTAATCTAGAAGATCAAAATTATCTATCTATTTTTCCAAGTGTAAAGAAAAAAATAAGCATTACTAATATAAGAACAAATTCTCACGAGGTACATAGTGAGACTGGGCGGTGGTCAATTCCTAAAACTCCATGGGATGAAAGAGCGTGTCACCTTTGTGACACTAAGAAGGTTGAAGATGAAAAGCACTTTCTCTTATATTGTCCAGCCTATACCCATATTAGAACTCATTTTCAAAATATTTGTCGCCCTACCAACCTTCCTAACCTCTTAACTCAACAAACGTATGGTGATCTTGGTAAGCTTCTCTTAATGCTTTTCAACACAAAAAAAAATTTCTAAAGAATTTTAAGTGATCACTTACCCTCTTAAGGCCCGATAGACCAATTCGTTCTTAGTGGATGTTAATCATCATCATCATCATATAATTTAATGTTCATTACTTTTTCTCCTCTTTTTAAACTTAGATATTTATAATAAATTATTTTCTATTTAGATTGACGAAATTTAAATGTTTTGTTAAAAAAATAATTACTCATTATTTTTAAGGTTTTGTTAAAAAAAATAAAAAACATTATATAAATTATTCAAATTATATTAAATAAGTTTCAATTTTGGACTTTTTAATTTGTATAGTATATTAAAATATTCTTAAAAAGTAGGTATAATTAGTTTTGTTGTTAATTTTACTTGTGAAATTTTATATTTAATTTTTAAACATGTAAAATTAATTAAAAGGAAAAATAGGTAGGTATAAGTAGTTTAATTGTAAATTTTTCTTCTTGTTAAATTTTATATTTAATTAAAAAAAAAATTGTAAAAGAAATATGATTATGTATTTTAATTAATATACAAATTTCTTTTTACTTTTAATTAAATTTGATTGGTTATATATTGAAAAAAAGTAAGTAGTAAATTTGCTTATATATGGTTATATATTGAAAGAAGTAAAATAAATACCAAAGTAGCTTACATTTATCTTTGAAAATGTTTTAATATAGTAGTGGTATGTAGTGCAAAGCTAATACTTAAAGAAATTATGAAACACTTAAACCTTGCAATAATATATTACTTTGTATAATCAAAGAGAAAAAAATAATTACTAATGGCTATTTTGTATCTTTAAAAATTGAAATAAAATTGAATTTTAATGTTGGTGTTAAATTATTTTTAAAATAAAATTGGATTTTAATGTTGGTGTTAAATGATAAGTTTAGTTGATTGAAGACTTTTTTTCTTTCTATATTGAAAAGTTAATGAAAAACATATGCTAAGCTTACTTTTATCATTTATTATTAACTTAATCTAACTTAAAATCTAATTAAAACAAGATAGTTGTTTTCTTACTTGTTATGGTGACTTTAGAAGATGGAAAATTATGTATTATTTATTTTTGAATTATTACTAAAGAATTATAATTCTTTCAAACTTTTATCACTTCCATAATGTTCTTGGAGATGTTTACTTTTGTTATAACTTGAATCTCTTCTAAATAAATAAGATGTTCTAAATAAATAAGATGTTTGGTTTTGTGAAAATGTTAAGTAAGAATGGAAAATTGAATATGAATATATGTTAATGTTAATTTATATTTTTTTTTATGGAACATTCATTTTTACCAATATAAAACTTACTTATAAGAATATAATTTTAAGCCCCTTAAATTGTTTTGATCAATTTTATCTTTTATTTATTTAAAGAGTTTATTAATAATATTTGAAAAATAAAAATATCCCTCTCTCTCCTTTCCTTGAACATGCATCATATAATAAACAAACACTAAATATTTTGTAGCAAACTCATACTTATCATAAAGTGCATAGAAATACTTTAATCTGAACTCTAAAAACAAACACTACACATTTCGTGACAAAATAATATATGTCATGTTAAAGTGCATAGAGGTAGTTGGATATGAATTTTATGTACTCGGTAAAGGTGCTTAAAGTTAATCTTAAATTGAAACCCTTATACATACTTTTCAAATAAGACCACATAGGAAGTAACCAAGGCATCGACACTCTAAAGTGTGATAGCTAGGAAAACAATTTTCTCATTCACTCAGGTTTAGTTCGAACAACTTTTATTTCAAATGTCTCATTTATTCATCTATTTCCTATATTACTGAATAATTGAGTTAAATTAGAATTAGTGGTTAAACATTTTTTTCTTCCATTCATTTATCTAAGTGAAATATATTTTAATATTTAGACATTTATTATTCATTAAATGTTTCAATCATACGTATCCTATAATAAATTAAAAATTAAATTAAATTAAAATGGTGGGTTACACATTTATTTTAATTTATTGATGTATATATCCTATAATAAATTAAAAACTAAATTAAACTTGAGTTGTTGGTTAGACATTTATTTTAATTCATTTATGTTATAATATATGAATTAAGTGAAATCTAGATATTTATTATTATACTTGTGCAAAGGCAGGCGTTGGTTAGACCTTTATTTTAATTCATTTATGTTATAATATATGAATTAAGTGAAATCTAGATATTTATTATTATACTTGTGCAAAGGCACGCTAGATTTCAATTAGTAAAAGTTTTTTTTTTTATCTTTAATTATTTTTTTTTTTAATTTTTAATTTCAATAAATAATGGATTGATAAATAATGGATTGGTTATATGCTAATGG
>SNQJ01S0005396.1:114569-139723 GCA_010110895.2 Picea sitchensis | reverse complement strand
GGTATTCCTTCAACCATCTTTTTGAGAAAAGGTAATGCTTGATAGTTAATATGAGCGTACCTTTTGTGCCAAAGTTCATTGGGATTGACTTCATCATGTACAAGAGCTTCTTCATTTTGTTCTAGTAGTCTATATAGGTTTCCTTCACGGTTTCCAATAACCCTAGCATTCTCTATGCTGGATTCTTTATGCTGGATAATACTTTTCCATCTACGAAAGCTATTATGTTTCCTTTGTCTTCTAGGCAAGATATGGATACAAGATTCTTTTCTAAACCAGGTACATATAAGACATTGCTCAATTGAACATTGTTACCTGTTTTCAACTTGACGGAGGCTTGTCCAAATCCCTCGACTGGGTAAGTGCTTTTGTCTCCAAGATTTACCTTCTACGATGTCTTCTTCTCATTTAGATTTGAGAGTTTGGCTTGATCTCCCGTCATATGCCTAGAAGCTCCACTATCATTTATCCACGTGTCATCTTCAATCGTTCCTGTGAGTGCTGAGTAGTGTAGATGACTAGTCTTTTCACTCATGTTTTCGGTTGACTGGTGACTGGTCATGCCTTGATCCAAAACTTTAACTTTGACGTTTCTGCCTTCTGAGAGTGCCAAGAGGTGCGCTGGACTAAGGCGCACTTGAATTCCTTCTTCTTGAGCGAGATGTTCCATCACAAGGTGCTGGATTGAGGTTTTAGGGTTTCTGCAACTGCTCCTGCTAGTAACCCTAGCGACAGTGTCTTGGAAGTTGCTCCTGCTAGTAAACCCTAGTGACAGTTCTTCAACGAGCTTAGTATCCTAATGGCTATGCTTCCTTCCAGCGGTTAGACTGAATGAAGGAGGTGTGGGCCCATAACCTGTTAGAATGTGCTCGTTTTACCATAGACAATATTACTATTGTCACCCAACCATAGGCCAAAGCCACCCTTTGAGCACCTTGACCTTGATAGAGAGAAGAATCTTGGTAGCAATCCAATAGCCAAGCAAGGCTAATGCACCAAGCAAGAAGTAACCGAAGCTGATCAGAGAGTCCAACCCAAAAGATAGAAGCAATAGGCTTCAGAACTGGCGGCAACACCTTCCCCATAACTTGCGCACAAGACTGCCAGACTGCAGTGCGCACAAGCGACTCTTTGTAATTCTGAGAGCTTTGTGTAAAATGAGAAGTGGCGCCCTGTATTTATACTGGCTCTGGCAGGCTACTTGGGCCGACTTCTCATTTTGGGTACTAATTAATTCATATTAATTATCTCTCTTAGTCGACATCTCTTCTAGGGTTACATTTACTTCTTTTCTTGCTTCCAGAATATTCTAATCTCGTCAAAGGGTCACAATGGAGGTTTATACCTCCCAAAGCTACCATAATATCAACATCTCTCTCTCTATACTGATGCAATTTTGTAGCAACAAGCCCTTAATAGCCCCAACTAGATCAGGGGAGAAGAGACATGCTAGCCTAATAGTTGCCTTGTTGGCCACTACTAGACCAAGATGTCAGCTAAATATTTCTGCAAAGAAGGCATAGGGAAAATGACTATGAAGTCTAGTTAAAAGTGACTTGGCACATCACTGATGGTGATGTAGGTAAAGGTGTTGATATCTAAGATCATGTATTGCAATGTTTTAGGCAGAAGAATGAGAGGAAACCTGTTGGTCAGATCGGACCTTCTTCAAGCTCTATTGAGCATTTTAGGACCTCTTTTTGCTGCAGGTCTTAAAACTTCAAATTGAAATTTTAAATCTCACTCTGTATACATTGTGATTTCATACTTTGAAACCTCCCCTAGTGACATGTCTTCTTACCATTGGTTGTGTGGCTAAGACTAGGGATTCTCACTGAAGAAAGATCAGTGGCAGGTGGAAGTGAATTGACATGATATTTACTTTGACTTCTTCTCCTGGTGTGTGTCCTCTTGTTGTCAATTACACTTGAAACAAGAGCTCAACATTAAAAAGGATCATGCTTGGTGAGGTAAATAATTTGATATTTATTTTTTATGTTCCCAATGCCTATACTCATGCTGTCTTCTATGAATTTGAGGCATGAGCTCATCGCCAAAGGAGTATGCTCGACGAGTCTTTAAGTCTTAGGAGGGAAGTTAATTTATGACTTTGAGAGTGCATTAAGGGGAATGCACCCTTTAATATAGTAAAGACGGTGAAGCCTTAGAAAGGGTTTCTCAGCTAGGAAGACAAATAAAATCCATTATCCTATTGCTAAGAAAGCGCCTTGTCAATAAAACAAAGTCAAAACATAGTGGGTTTTAAAGGGTGAAATTTTAGATTAAGTTGTGAAGTTGTCATTATGTTTGAACATATGGTTTACGTTTCCAGTGTTGGTCTTGCACACATTATATATGAATTTGATGCATCTATTGGTATTGCAAGTATCTTTTTAACAGTACACATATGGTCGTTGTATGTTTTGTACCCAATGCCATCACTTGGTGGGGGTCATCAAATTTCTATTTTCTCTGACTCTGACACCATTTGGATATTTGTAACATCTCAAAAAGCCTCACTGTTAGCATTCAGATTAAAGCTATAATGTATTTCCTACTAATGCTTGCAAGAACATATGAATCACAAGACATCTATCACATACAAGATAATACGACAGATGAGATGACCATAATATTATAATTTGTTTCTTCCAAAGCAAAGAGAGAAGATGACAAAGTACTAAATAGTCCATGAATTGATTCTTATCACAATTGTAAGGGATGATATCACCACCCCAACCATAGGTATTCCTATGTAAAAACTATCCCTCAGTTGGGGCAATGATATGAAAAAGGAGCCAATTGTCAAGAGCAAGTCTCTCTTTGGACTCCAACAATATTGCAGTAGCAAACCTTACTAGCCATAACTAAATCAAGGGAGAAGAGATATGCTAGCCCGGTAGCTACCTTGTTGGCCACTATTAGACCAAGAACAGAGAAATGTCTAATCAAGATTCTTGCAGGAAAGACACTTTTGCCAAAACTAAAAGTACCTTGATGGCCACTACTGAGGCAAGGTCTCCTTGCTGGTCACTACAAGACGAAGGGAAGAGTTGGATATAAATACTACCTTTTTTCCCCTAGAAAATCCATCTTATATTTCATTACTAAACAATCAAAATGTACATCAAGACAATACATCATGGGGGTGAAAGGGCGGTCACAAAGATTAGTCTTCCTCACATGAGCAAGGAGAACTAGCATATCCACCTTGGCTTTGATCTCGTGAGAATCTGCTTTTCCAACAAATGCCAACGTTGGTTGGGATTTGCATAGGAAACTCAAAGCTAAAAGGTGGTACTTATCCCAATTGGAACAAATAAGTTTCCCTATTAAAGGTTGCTCCATACCATCTCTTCCACAAGGAGATGCCTGCTTTATCACATCTGGCACACTCTTGCCTACTTGTTGGATCGTCCATTTTCTCCAAAAAGGATCCCTATTCAATGAAGAGGGGCACCAGAGAGAGTACTGAAGTCAGTAACAAGCAATGCTCAAATAGCTCTGGAAATCTTGCAGTTCCACATAACATGCTTAACCATTTCAGGTTTGAGGCAAATCACACTATATTAGTAAAGCCAGTGTGATATAGCCTATCCTTAACCCTGAAGTTGTCATGAAGAATGAACCACCCCTGTATTCTAGACTTAAAAGAAGAGTGGGACTTCGAGATACATTGACAATGTATCTTGTTTCATTATCTTGAATTATTGACTTTTAAATAAGAAGAATTGCAATGGGATAATGTGGCTGAATCTTAGAATAAAGCTCCTTGGTTCTATAATCCATAAATGACTTAGCATAAGACCATTTCCAATCTTTTCAAATAGGTCCAAAAGCATCCAAATGTAACTTAAACTCATTGTCATATGGAAGTATCTGACATAGTGCAGTGAAAGTGGGCTGGTCCATAGCCTAGAGATTTGTTACTAGCTTAGAGTTCTCCAAGGTAGCAACTTGAGGCTTTGTCCAACAATCTCCCCATTCATTAGTACCTTTCCTTGCCAGTATTGTTTAAAGGAAAATAAGTATTTAACCCCATTTTCCCCGTCCCCACTAGAAATGTCCAAATTGATTGTGCAAACAAATCTTAGGTGCTTAGGTAATCAATAAAGTCCCAATGCAACAACTTGGATACCAATTATCAAGCTTACCGTATTCTGTTGAGAATACCTGGATCGAGAATTTTAAAAGCTTCAGCTGCATCAACTTTTTCATGGACGCCATATGGGCCTGGTATATTCCATTTATATGTGTAGCACTCTGAATGCATTGGCAAACAAGTATTTGCCATGGTTCATTCCTGCATATAGCCTGAACTACCCATTTAGTTGCCAATATTGTCCCTTGAGCATGTATGTCAATCAGATCAAACCCACCATCTTCCTTGGGCAAAGTGCAAATGTCCCAGGAAACTAGAAGGAGGCCCCTCTCTTTGCCCTACTTCCCTCAAAGAAAACCTCAAAGAAACATTTGCAATCACCTATAGCCTGTTTTGGAAGGAAAGAGACAAGAAATAAACTGGGACTTGCAGTCAAGATTTTGTCTCTTACAGTGATTCTGCCTTTTAATGCAAATTCAATTGATGTTGCCAAATTTGGTGGGTTGTTTGTGCTTGTCAAACCGTTTTAACTCATTTTATAGTAAAATATTAACCGAACTCAAGATTGTTTTATGTTTTATTTATTTTTATGCTTGGTTCCTTAATTAACATGATATTTTATTGAACAAATAGATTTTTCAGGGTTTTCTACAAAAACCTAATAATATTTTAATGGGAAAAGGATTCTTCTAGATTTTTCTTTTATTATTTAAATGAATAATTAATTAAGGAAATGAATATTTTAGTAGGAAATGGTAATTAATGAGGGATAATGATGGGTAATTCTAGGGAAACAAGAATATTTTGTTAGGAAAAATATTCTTTTTTTTTGAGAAATATGTCTTATAGAGTTTCTTTGGCTAAACTGCTATGCTATGAGGGGCATATCTATGCCGTCAAAGTCAACTAGGACTTGCACCTGGCCTCATTTTCACCCACACGGGGGGTTTTGAACTTGGGTTTCCACGTTAATACAAGCTCAATCACCTCGCTGCTTGCCACTAGACCACACTCCTTTGGGCTGGAAAAATACTCTAGGTTTAATACCCTTAATCTTCCTAATTTCTTAATTTTATATTGGACGTCTAAGTTAATTCAACATAAGCCTTAAGGTTTTAACTTTTAAGTTGAGTAAATGTTTTGATGTAGGTTTTGGGATCTAAGCATTATCTTAGAGACCTTAATTGATTAAACCTTACGATTTTAAGACCCTAATTGATTGGTCATAGTGTTCTAAGACCTAGGGATTAGTGTTGCAGTGTTGCTTCTTCTACAGGTGTTTTCTTTGTAGACTCATCACTGGGCTAATATTATGTGAATTTCAGAAAGATGCAAAATTTATCTGCTACAGAAGACCTAGGTAAATATCTCAAATATCCTAGGCAAGTAAACATAAGGTTTTAAGACCTAAGCATTAAATTGGATGCCTTGATTGGTTACACACAGGATTTTAAGACCTAAATTGATTATCCCTAGGGTTTCTTCTTTAGCAAGTGGGAGTTCTATTTGGGGTCAAGGAGGTCAAAACAAGTGTTTACTTTATGGATTCATCATCAGGTCCAATATTTGTGAACGTAGAACATGTTGTCAGACCTCTTGGACCTATAGAGCCTAGAAGAAGAAATCGGCGATTAAACGGCAAAAATCGGCAAACTCGCGATTTTTTGGGGACGACGATTTTTACCTGGGAAAAACAGCAAACTCGCGATTTTGGGGACGACGATTTTACCCGGGAAAAACATGATATTTTAGACGCTGAAAAAATCGGTATTTGAAAAAACGCAAACTCGCCAAAACGTTTTTTCCAAAACTCGGCCGGGACGCTAACATACAAGAGCCCGATTTGGTTTTTTTGTCATTTGCTTTCTTTGTGTGGAGCAGCAAGGGAAGGAGTTTGTGGAGGCCATCAAGCATTGTTGAGGTGTGCAAAGGCAGGGCAAAGGATTCATCCACAATCTTTGAAGATTTTTGTGCTGGAGCAAGCTCAAACTTCAACCGGTTGGGTCTTTGAAATTTTCATCCACAACTTCCAAGCAAGGTATGTATGCCCTCCCAATTCTGCATGTACATGCATGTTTTTTTTTTTTTTTAGATTTATTTTTTTTTGTCATCTTGCCAATAATTTATAGAACAAAGTTACAAACAAAATGTAAAGTGGGTTTTTGGAAAATTTCATTGGGGTATGTAGCTTGTTTTTAGTTTTTTAGCCACTTTGTTGATGCCATTTTTCATGGCTATCATTCTTCTTTGGATGGCTGATTTTTAAATTAATATGCTGCAATTTTTTTCGGCGGGGTTTAATGTAATTTTTGGTGTTTTTTGCCCCAGGGTCCATTTGCATAGCACTTAGCAAACATGCCTAGAGCCTTGGATCCAATGGGAGTATGGTGAGCTTCAACATGATCAACCGACAATCTTTAATATGCAAATTATGTAAGACACGTGTTAAAGGAGGAGTATACAGGTTAAAATACCATTTGGGTCAATTCCTGCTGGATGATACAGTTTGTAGCAACGCGAGGGATCCCCGAGATTATGAGAGCCGCCCATGATGCAATTAATGCAAAGGACAAAAAAGAAGGAAGAGTCGGCTACAAAAAAAAAGATGAACTTGCAGCTTTTAACATGTATCAAAGTTCACCAAGGATATATGCCCATGCCACTGAGGGTAGTGGGAGGGCTCCACAGCAGCAGATTCATCTATTGGGAAGATCCCATCTTTCTTTGCTCCAAGAACTAGACCTGGAGCACAACCATCAATAAAATCGGCATAAAAAGGGAGTAGCAAGAGGCAAGTAGGTTAATGGGGAGGTGTCTTTCCGAGTGACTTACCTCACCATCACCGAACAACCCATTTTTATACCCATGTGTATACGTCATTGCAGCTTGTTGGTCAATAAAAGCCCTTCCTTTGAGGAGTTGCGGGGGCCCATTCTTCAAGCAGAGAAGAAGGAAATCAATGCCAGGTTGGGGGAGTCAAGGAATCATGGGAAAGCTCCGTGTGCACAAAGGATGTCCTCGATGGATGACGATAAAGGGTAGGACCCTTCAATTTCTTGGCACACCGTCCAAAAGGTTCGATGTTCATAAAATCGGTTGATGCATCCACACATGTGAAAAATGCAGCATTATTATGTGATTTGTTGCATGGAATTTATATCGAGGAGATTATGCACACCATGGTAAATCAGGATGATAATGCAACTTAATTAATAATTATGTGGTCAGCCGGTAGGATGCTTGCGAGAGGCATGACACAATTGCTTGACCAGCGTTTAATCGCATTGATTTGATGCTTGAGGATGTGGGGAAAATTCCTCTGTCAAGGAGGTGATTGATCAGGTGAAGAGCATCCCTAAGTATATATATAACCATGCTTTTGTTCTCAACGTCATGAGGACATACACCAATGATAGGGAGTTGCAACGTCTGGCAGTCACACATTTTGCGACACACTTCCTCACCTCTTCCAGCCTTTGCTTCTAGTTGCCACAGGAGTTGGGCTTAAAGAAGCCGAGCCAGGTGAGTGGCATGATTGCGGATATAGCAGGCGAGAGGATGGTATTGCCATTGCTAGATTGGTGTACAATGACTCATTCTGGGGTGGAGTAGAAAGAAGTTTTCCGCTGTTGAACCTTTGGTAAAAGGTTTTGAGATTGTTGATGGCTTATAAGTCTCGTGAATGTAATATTTGTATGAGGCCAGATAAGTACAAAGAATCTATCCGAAGCTATTATGTGGTAAAGGGTAGCCACGGGTTTCATTGACAGATGTTATTATGGGATTTTTGATTGATACTCGATGGACCTGGATGCTCCATCGACCCATTCATGCAAAAACAATTTTCCTCAACCCAAAATTTTCCTATAAATGCAACTTTTCTTTTGATGACGAGGTGATGAAATGGATCCATGCTTGTCTTCAGAGGATAGTACCTGATGTCACGATTTGCCTTGATATTAATCGCAAGATAGAGATGTATAGACAATGTGGCCGGGATTATTTGGTTTTAAAGATGCAAATGTGCTAAGGACCCGTTTGATGCCACGTAAGTTATTAGATTTATAAAATTCAATTATGTATTTTTAAATCGTGCCCTAAATTTTATTTGAAAGTTGATTATGTTCATTGCTTAAAACTTAAAACTTTAATGTGTTCTTTCTTTTTTATTTATTGTAGATGTTTGGTGGAGGAACTATGGCACAAAAGCACCAAATTTACGAAAAGTTGCCATTAGAATACTCAGTCAAACCTGTAGCTCTTCGGGTTGTGAGCGCAATTGGAGTATTTTTGACAAAATACATTCCAAAAGACGCAACAGGTTTAAAATATTTTGGAGTATTTTTATATATTGAAAAATGTTTAAAATTTTGAAAAAAAATGAATAAATTATGTATTTTTTAATGTTTGCCGAGTTTTGCCGATTTTTGCCGATTTTTTCGCCGATTTTTGCCGTGCCGATGTTTTCAGGACCCTTGCCGATTTTTTGCCGTTGCCGAGTTTTTCCACTAGGCTATAGAGCACAAAAATTGAGAAAGGTTTCTAGGCCAAGAGACTCCAAGCAAGACTGAACTGGATGTATGCTACACTAACTCCTTTGATGTGCAGTAGATGATGACTTAGGAAATTTGCAAGATATACCTGGTACCTTATGGGACACCTGAGTATAATTTATGGTTTTTTTGGTGCTTACAAATCCTGTGAGGGGATCCCAGTGGTTGGATCCCCATTGGAGGATCAGAATAAAACTTCTAAGGTGGAGATTGGTAGACACATATTTTGAATCCCTCCCTAGAGGTTCCATTCTATCTTGAAAATTTTGGCTGGAATCTGGATAATAACTGGCTATCATTAGCATAGTCTTCATCTCTTGTCCTATGTCAATCTCACTAAATTTTGGCTTTGACACAAGTGTACTGGCAGTTATCTTCCCATTCTACTGAGTTATTCCTGTTACTCTTTGTTTGCAGTTAAATGTTGTTTTGATACAATTGCCAATGCAAACACATCCATGTATTCATTGAATATTTATTAACAAGGAAGCAATTCAAGAAGACTACTTAAAAATTTCTAGTTGCATAGTAGGCATCACCAATGATTTGTAATAAGCTTGTAATGAGTTTGCTTCTTCTATAGTCACCCTAATTCCATTGGTTTATTTGTTACTCTTATGTCTCCCATGATCTCTAATTGTACTATCTGAAATCACAAATAGGATATAAGAAAACAAGTAACTATGACATTTTATCATTGTAACAATCACATTTTAGTGATAAAATGCCATTGTGGTTGCCTAAGGTTTATGCTTAACATACTGCTGTTATGGTTGAAATGGATGCAGGTGGTTTTCAAAACTCGAATTTACCATTGTAACATTGATTCCAGCGGCCAGATTTGCGTGGACATTTTGAAGGATAATTGGAGTCCTGCCTTAACAATATCTAAAGTGTTGCTATCAATTAGCTCCCTCTTGATTAATGCCAAACCATGTAAATTATTGTTGTTCCAAACAAAAAGTTGGTTTTTTGCTTCAGTGGTTGTTTTAATTTGTAGTAATTTTATTTTGAATTAAAGCTTCCTTTGAATTCTGTTAATTGAAAAAAATATGTACATGCTTCAATACAAAAAAGGACAGGCTACTGCCATAGGCTCTGCTAGCAGATCCAAAATCTCAAAAATCAGGGCTGGCTTAAGCCAAAACACCCCTCATCATGAAGTCTTAGTCATAGTCAAAAGAAGCATAAAACCACAGGGCCTATGCCTGATAAAAATTACTAATCTTGGATGCAACAAGTTGAAGGAGGAGGCTGTTCATGCTCGAGTGGGGCCTTGCCCCATCTAGTAACTCTAGGATCAACATCAATAAGAGCCATGGTGTTCCACCCATCATTAGGTGGCTTTGGGGGCTTGATCCCCTCCGAGATAGCGAGTGCTAGAGTGGCAAACTGTTTCTGTTTGTCACAACACAGGGGTCCAACAGATAGACTGCATGCACACTCCCACTGCCACTGAACCTATTGTCCAGCGCTGTGGTAAGGCCTGCTGTGGTTCGAACCAGTGGAGCAAGGTCGAGAAGGCGGCCCTTGCAGGCCAGCAAAGCCAAATGGACCAGGAGGGATTGGAGTTGTGCATGACTCATGAGGCCCCGTGCTAATACTTGAGAAGTTGCCAGAGATGCTCCATCTCTAGTTGTACTTTGCAGGTTTGTATAATTATATGCAATAGCAAGCTGGCACACATTGGTGCTGCATCGTACCATGAGAATTGATGTGAGGATAAAACATCAAACAAATCATCATTTTGTATTACTATTTTTCAGATCCAAAATAGGGCTTTAGTTCGAAAGAACATACAAACGGCCTGAAATTCAATGGTCCATAGTAGGGGGTCACCTAGCAACGCAACTCGCCAATTCAAGGAAGCAAGTAAATGCGGCTGACAAATAGACTCTGCCCGGGTCTAGACATTCCTAGCAAGGGGACAAAACTAGAAAAGGTGCTTCAAGGTTTTTGCATGCCTATATTATGGACAATGTGGTTTTGCACTCCCATGTACGTGATCCTTTTATCCATAGAGAGACCTCCCCACCGCTAAGCTCCAGACAAAAAACACTTTTTTGTTTAAAGAACAGGTCTCCATATGTTGTTTAAGTGAAATAACCATGTTTTTTTTGCTTCGATTTCAGTGACCAAATTTTGTTAAGTTGACCTTTGAGCAAGGGCTTGGATTAGGGCCACTTGTATTCCATGGCTAGTTTATACCTGAGAAAGATGGTTGCCATACCCCTCTTCTAGTCTTGCCACTGAGCATGAGGTGTTGGAAGGCCAAGTTTTAACATCAAGTCATCAGGGCTGAGTCGTTGGATGCGGTCCACAATAATCTTATCGGTGTTAACCAATGGATTTTTCCTTTCGAGATCGGTCCATGGGATACAATTTCTGGATAGGCTATCAAATAGATCATTGTCCAAGTGAATGCCTCATTGAAAGAACCCAAGGGTTGAGAACTAGGAGGATTCAACCAACAACTTGCCTGCAAAAAGAATCGGAAACCACCATAAGCAATGACTATTAAAAGAGAGGCCATTTTTGAGGGAGTGTTCTATCTAGGCCAGGAAGGATTTGAGTGCTTCTCAAGCCCTACAAATACTTTATAGTATATACAACAAAAGTGCTTGAGATTTTGACCTTGGAGGGGGATACTAACATAGTTTGAAGATAAATGCCTTGCGTTGTTTCCTAGCGACACCCCTTGCATGATACAATGTCTAAGAAGCACTTTCTATGTCTCTTTGCTTTCCACAACCTAAATTTCCCACTTGCTCCATAATGATTGAGTTTGAACCTTGGTTCTGATGATATCTAGGCCCCTAAATTCTTGCAGGTTACAGCACAACTCCAACTGGCTTGGTTATAACCCAATCTTTGATTAGGTTTAACCCACAAATATTTGCGAAGAGCCTTCTCGAGGCATCCATAGGATACCTTTGATGGGACCCAACAATACGAGTAATAAAAATGTGTGGTTGCCAACACTCTGGTGCAGACTTGGAATTTCGTTGCCAATGCCATGGGTTTAATGATCCACTTATCTAGCTTCTTCTTGACCCATTGCACCACCACTTTTCATAGTTCCCTAGGACAATGTTTGAAGGGAAAGGGGATATGCAAAAATTTAAAAATTCGGCTTGGTTGAATCCAAGTCCAATTTTGAGATGAAAGCAGCTCAGGCACTAGATGTTGGCTTTTCCTGTAGCATTGAGTCTTGGCGCATTGTACAATTGAATCAGAGGCAATACAAAAAATAGTTAGGCTCTCCATGGTATGATTTTAGGATTGCTGGTCTTTTGAGATAGTCAAGAAAGAGTCCTTGACAAAACACACATTAACTAATTGGCCAAACTGCGGCTTAGGGAGAGGAATCCCTCGAATGTGTCCCACACTTACGTGGGAGTTTAGCAAATACCATAGCACCCTAGCAGCCATGACATAGAGAGCTGGAGCTAAGGAACACCCTTGTCTAATGGACTTGAACAACCTAATTTTCTTTGATTTACAATGATTAATAGAAAGATAGGCTGAGGCATCTGCAAAGAGGCTTTAAACATAGGTGAGAAAAGATGGCCCAACAGGAACTAAAGGCTGCCCAACAGGTCTGTCTTTTGACCTCTTGTTGGGCTCTGAGTTCAAGGTTCCAGATCTGTCCTTGCTGCTGTTTTAGGTCACCAAAAAGGTCTGATAATTCACCCCCTCAAATCTGCCTTTAAACTGATGATTGGATGCTCTTTTAAGGTTCCCTTGCAACTGTTTTCGTAACTGATGTTAGCACATGCATAAACCTTAAAACATACAATAATCCTCTAGGATCTTAACAACTCCTACAGCTGAAAGTAAATGAGCAAACCATGACAATTGTACACGAGTTTTTGGTCAACATGACCCTGGAAAAACCCCCATGGGGAAAACCAGTGAGAGAGATAGATATATATGGGAGTTCTCAAAGCAAGTGTTACAAAGAAAGAATGGAACAAAGGAACCTGATACAAAGTGTTAGTTCCTCTCAAGCTAACCAATGGAGTTCTTTGTCCTTGGCGCCCTTCTTGAAGAATGTGCCCCTTATACTCTTTGTACTTTCTAAGGTAGACTTGCGCCCCTCTTGAAATACTTGCTCGTTTGATGTATCCTTGTGCCCCCTTTGCCACAATGGTGTGCCCACCATCAAACACTAGCTGACTCCAATTGGTGTACCCTCAAGACCATGCCTGCTAGACTTGCACCCTTCTACACAAAGTGCACCCTCTTCTCCCAAGATGGCGCCCTCAAGTCTTCTAGCACACTTGCCTCTCACAAATGCGCCCACTCTCCAAACAATGGTGCGCTCGCAAGTCTAGTGCACCTCCTCTCCAAAGCTTGGTGCGCCCCTCAACTCTCCATGCCCAAGCGCCCCTCCTCCATGAAAGCCTTCTCACAAAGCTTCCCTCATGAACAAGTGCGCCCTAAATGGATGGTGCACGCTCTTTCTCCTTCAAACCCTCTTCCTCTCTTTCTCTCATTCACTCAACTCTTTCAAGTGAACAATGAGCCTCATCCTTACCCGTTTGCCTCCTTTAGCCTGCCTTTGGGCTAAACCTAAAAGAACAATGGCCTAGATTCAATCTAGCCAAGTCTAATCAATGGGTGAGATCTAATCTCAAAAACATCACTTAGAAACCCACTTTACTCAAGTTTCCATAGTTTGCTTTATGTCTCTTAATTCACCCACAAAGTGAATTAATTGTCACTTTATGACTTAAGTGACTAAGTCAAAGTGAAATTAGATCATAAAGTAAAGTTATAAGGGTAATAGTCTCCCCCTTTGTGCTTAGAGACTCACAAACACAAGATGACCACTTTCCAAGGTACCCAAATCTCAACACTCCCTCTTACCGAGGAAAGTGTTACTCAACCCTCCAATCTTGTCCCTGCAGTGGACATCGTTGCCTGCTGGAAAATACTTGGTGAGTATGGCTGTACCCTGATCATCAAAAGTGGCCTCTGACTCCAATCTGCTCGACCAAAGATCCTGATCTTGGCATCTCACCAAAGATCTCTACCTTGGCATCTCACCAAGGATCTCTACCTCTTGGCATCTCACTAAGAGTCTTTAGCTCTTGGCATCTCACCAAGAGTCTCTCGATCTTGGCATCTCACCAAAGATCCTCACCTTGGTCTCTCACCAAGGGTCTTCCTCCTGAAGAGGAATTTGAAACTGATCTGCTCATCTCCATAGCCAAGTGAGACTCAAACCTCTCTGGCACCCTGCTCACACTCATCAATCTCTGATGCTCTGAAGCTCCTGCACCAACTGTCTGTCTACTCCGCAACTTTGAAACTGATGCTGTCTCGGGTGGACCAGTCACCCTTGAATATGATGTACTTGACAACTGAGTCTGCGTCCCATGAGATACAACACTCTCAATCTGTGGGACCTTCCCAACTGTGTCTGCGCACCAATCGCTGGATGGTGTCTCAATTGTCAAACAACAAGCTATGAGAGAACACTCCCTCTCAAACTGAGCAGTGAACTCCTGCTCCTTTGCTGTCGCTGCTGCACCATCCTGCTTCTTCTTCTTCTTCTTGGGACACTGTCCAACATAGTGCTCCATCTTGCCACAAGCAAAGCATCTCACTTTGCTCATGTCCTTCTGCTTCTCACCCTATCCTCTCGACTGCTGCTCGTTGGCCCCAACTTTGGGCCCATGCTTGGTCTTCTGATTTCCCTTAGTCTTAAAGGCAAGATCAATCTTATCCTCAAATCTGCCACTGCTAAGGCTGCCATCTGATGCTAAGACTGATACACTCTAACCAAGTAAAAGTCAGCAACTCTGAACAACAGAAATCAGCCTCAAACACACTAGTCTCAAGTGTGAAAAATGAGGCTGCCAACCAAGTGTAAATTTGCCCAACAAGCACAAAATAAGAGGCACTTTCGGATCTGATTTTTCTCACTGTTTTGGACTATAAACTTGCTGTCCAAAAACAGCCAACAGATGTGATCTTTACCCCACAAAAACTGCCCACTGTCTGCTCCAATAATCAGCCCACTCTGCTGCCCTTTGGCTCTGATACCATGAAGAATTCTGAGGAACTAAAGGCTGTCCAACATGTGTGTCCTTTGACCTCTTGTTGGGCTCTAAGTTCAAGGTTCCAGATCTGTCCTTGCTGCTGTTTTAGGACAACAAACAGATCTGATCAAACTCCCCCTCAAATCTTCCTTTAAACTGATGATTGCATGCTCTTTTAAGGTGGCCTTTCTAGTGTTTTTCTTAACCAAGGTTAGCACATGCATAAACCTTAAAACATACAATTCTCCTCTAGGATCTTAACAACTCCTACAACTGAACGTAAATGAGCAAACCATGACAAACGTACACAAGTAGTTTTTGGTCAACATGACCCTGGAAAAACCCCCATGGGGAAAACCATTTAGAGAGATAGATATATATATATTGGAGATCTGAAAGCAAATGCTACAACAAGTAAATACACAAGGAACCTGATACAATCCAAGCTTATTCTCAAGCTTGTAATGGAGTTCCTCAAAATTTGTGCCTGCTAATCTTTGAAGAACGCACCCTTTGCCTTGGTGCACCCTCTTCACCTTGCTAAGCCTCTTGCCTCTTGCCTTGCCTCTTTCCTTTGTCTTTGCCTCTTGACTTGGACCTTGCACCCTCTTCCCAAAGCACCTCCTCTCCTTGGCTTGGTGCGCACTAATACCAAGTGCGCACCTCCTCTAGCAAATGCACCAATTCTCAAGCATGTGCCCTCTCACAAGCTAGTGTGCCTCCTCACTTTGGATGCACCCTCCTCTAGCTTGTGCGCCCTCAATAACTTGTGCCTCCTCTAGACTTGTGCCCCCACACACTAGGTGCGCCCTCCATCTAGCTCAAGCAACAAGTCTCCATGAAAGCTTCCTCAAGGTAGCTTGCGCCCTCCTCCTCGAGTGCGCCTTCTTTTCCTTCTCCAAACCCTCACTTCCTCTCCTCCTCTTCACTCAACTCTCTCAAGTGAAGAATGAGCCTCATCCTACCCTTTTGCCTCCTTTAGCCTCTCTTTGGCCAAACCTAAAATACCAATGGCCTAGATTCAATCTAGCCAAATCTAATCTATGGGTGAGATCTAATCTCAAAAATCTCACTTAGAAACCCACTTTACTCAAGTTTCCATAGTTTTCTTTATGTCTCTTAATTCACCCACAAAGTGATTTAATTGTCACTTTATGACTTAAGTGACAAATTTCACTTTATGACTTAAGTGACTAAGTCAAAGTGAAATTAGATCATCAAGTAAAGGTATATGGGTAATAGTCTACCCCTTTGTGCTTAGAGACTCACAAACGCAAGGGGACCACTTTCCAAGGTACCCAAATCTCAACAGCCCAAACCCTAGGGCTTTAAGCATAGCTATAAGATTAAAGGTCACTCAACATAGTCATAGGCTTTCTCAAAGTAAATCTTGATGACCAAGCCATCTAGGCTTGAAATTTGTGCCTATTCCATACCTTCATATATTGCAATGGCATTGCCAAGAATGTATAGCTCCTTGTTACAACAAAATCTAACACTCCCGTATGATGTAAAGTCCCAAGTATCAAGGGGCTAGTTTCGTTCAACTCAGGAAGGCTATCTACTGTCACCTCAATAGCTCTTCCTCTCTCTTTAGGTTGGCTCTCCTCCAACTCAAGGGGGGTTATGCCTAAATAAGGTTGCTAAGGCTACGAAGTGGGGGTCTTTAGGTGATATAGGTGATATAGCAAGAGTAAGCCTTAACAAAATGTATGGTTGTTGTAGTATATGAAATGGGATGAAAATGGAAATGGGATAAGGATTGATAGGAAAATGAATCAAAAAATAAGGAATGAATAGATATGAAAGGAAACCAATGCTTATAAATCATGGGCTAATGGAGTCATAAAGTACTACACAATTTGAAGGACTTGATTTGTCATGCTCACAACTACTTCAATGAAGGCCACTAGTGATGAAAGGGTTGTTTTCCACCTTCAACCACCTAATGGAAATCTATTTGATACATTAACCTTTTAAATTATATGAACTCAATGCAAAGGAACTAATGTTTATTACATTTACCATTAGAGTGCTTGGTGGAAATTTATATGAAATGAATCTTGGAGGGCCCTAGAAGGTATCACTCGTCAACAAAATATAAAAGCGTTGTATTATTTCTGAATTATTATTCCAAATCAGCAATTAGTTTATTAGAAGAATGTCAATAAACAGAAATAAAACAGCAAGTAAATCAAGAGGGAGAAACCTCCTCACATTGATTTACTCCTAAATAATCCTTCGACTTTTATATTAAATTGAAAAAAAAAGAAAAATTTCTATATAATTTCACCACAATGAAAGCATTAAACCTTATGCCAAAATTGAAAGCTATATCTCATGTCTTCATTAGTCATCAATCTTGATAGTGCAAGGGATCTCCTTCATGCTTCAACTCCTAAGCTCCAATACTTCATCACTTCTCTATCTCCTAAATATCCAAATGCCAATTCCATAATGAAATAGAGAGAAGCTCCTCTTTATATAGCAGGGGATTCATCTCTCTTACAATAAAATACAATATTTGCTAACTAACTCCATGACAAGTCAAACAATAATAAAATAATGGAGTAGTTAAGCAATATCCTCTAAAAATAGCACAAAAAAGTGGGGTGCCTCCTCTAAATGAGTGGTTGACCATGTCAAGTGCTCCATCAAATGGTAAAATAATGCCTCAATAGTGCGCCCCCTAGATGCATGCATGCAAATACAAAAAAATATTCTTGACATGGGATAGTGCTCCATAACCACCATCCCAAAATAGCAAGTGGTCCACAAGATGCATGAGCAAGTGTGCAAAATACCAACTAAATGGAGTGCTCCACAAGGAAGGCTTGGTCAAACCTCCAACAACTTTCTCAAAATAGAAAGATTCCTCATGGGATCATTCTCCAATGTGCAACAACTTCAATAAATAAATAAATAATCTCCAAGGTACTTACAACTCCTCAAGACTTGTGCAAGGAAGGAGTCAACGACAAAAAAATAATTAATCTCCAACCAACTCCACATGAGTGAATCCCAAGACAACCAACTTGATGGATGAATGTGAAAGATGAAGTAGTCAAACCCCAAAATAGTAAATGGGAAATCTCCAACAAAACAAATCTAGGGAGATAAGGACGAATTAGGGTTTTGACCATGCCAAAACTCCATGAAATAAATAAATATACACCTCCAAGAATAACAAGAAGTGTCTCCACAAGTTTGCCCTCCAAGGATTTGCTCAAATATAGTAAGATGACCAAGTAAATGCATGTAATGTGCCACCTCCCCCCTTTAAGTGTGAAAAGGAAGCCAATGAAGTAGGGTGCCCAAGCTATTAACCTTAATTTGGAAAAATTAGATTAATTTAATCATTGAACAATTAAATCAACCTCAACATGCATGTCGATTGGTTGATGTTCAAATATAATCAAAGTCCCCCTCCAATTAGTCACCAACTTATTAAATCACCATGAACATGCGTGCCAAAGAGGGGTGCACTTTAATAAAGTGTTGTACCATGCAAATAAAGGATGTTCTCCCTCGCAAAACGCCACCATGATAACAACAAAACATAAAGCCCAACCTAAGGTGCACTACCACCAAGGGATTATTTCATCAAAAGTAATTATCCAACCTTAGGAAAAAGGTTAGATCACCATCAAATCATATGTAGTACCCCCCATTCTAACTCAAACTGAGGAAATAACACATCAATGAGGGTACCAACATCATTAAACAAATTTCCCCTAAGGTGATATTTAGCAAATGTTACATCATTAAGTTATCACTTAGGAAAATCCCACAAAGGTGACATGAATCATTCCACCATAACAACATCATAAGAGAAGGGGACATAACAAAGTGCTAACCCATCCAATTATCAAGTATGTTCCCCATCACACATCCAACACATGAGGACCATGTATAACACCCCATCCTAGTGACACCAACCCACCAAGTCACTAGGAAATATCAACAACAATATCATGAAACATCTACCTCCTGCCATCGTCATCATCTAACGCCTTGGGGGGCTAGAACCATCATCCATATTCAATATACACATATATAGCAAACCACCATAATGAGATAGTATGCTCCACATCCATCAAAAGTGAAACCAAGGGGTGATAAAAAAGGCAAGCACATGTAACTTGTGTCCATACATCTTCACTTGCTTTGAGCGTGTGTGGAGCTTTGGGAGCAAGAGGGGCCTATATGGTAGAGCTGTTTCGGATTTGGCTTGGGCCATGAGCGAACAATCTCGAATGCAATGGTTCGACCTTTGGTAGTGGAAGCAAGTGTTGGGCAAGTTTATATAGAGGACCGATTGGCGATAGACTTGGCTAGAAATTCGGATGTACATGAGTTCCTTCAAATCTCATGAGAGGTTAACCCGCACAAAAACACAATGCTGAGCTTGAGGCTTGAAAAATCTTTCAGGGTCTTCACAACTAACTCCTTCAAAGGGGTGGCAATCCGCCGCAAGGCTTACCAAAATTGCAAGGTTAGGTTAGGGAAATCTACCCAAATTGAGTAGGGAAGTTGCACTGCTTTGTCAGACGAGAAGTCATGGGTGTAGTGGTTAAGGACCACTAGATTGTTCTTACATATCAAGGGGCTTCTATTCATTATGTCTTTCATATGGGAGGGGTTGTTGAACTGGATTAAGAAAAATCCCTTAGGGTTCGCATGGGTGTGTAATGTTGATCGTTTGACTCCCATACCTTGTAGACCCAATTTCGAATAATCATCTTTTGGGTCACCCTTCCAACAAAATAACCAAGAATGGAACCTACTCAAAACTCATGAGAGAGGCCATTGTCCTCAAGATCAAAGAAATCAATATTAGGAGTAGGGCCATTACATTGTGGTACACCTTTGGCACTGTTACTCCCCCAGCCTAGGGGTAAATAGAGGAGATTGTGTCTCATGGCCCACAATGAGGACAATGATCCCGTTGATGATGATGACCAACATGTCCACCCATGGCAGCCCAACAACCCCCTTCATATTACCTCTTTTACTTGGATCAACCAAGCTCATCACATCCAGTCAATACAGTGTATGGGAGATAGCCAACGCCACCATGAGGTATGCTAGTCCTTTCTTCATACAAAATGTTGTGCTTAATATACTAGACATGTGAATGAGGATCATTGGTTGAAGTTGGATAATGGATCATAAGCTCAAAAAGCTATGTTTGTTTCCTTGTTTCACCTTGGTGGCCAACATTTGTACTCTCGTCCCGTGTTTTCACCCCCAAGGAAAAGGGGTACTACTGGGGGGTGAAAACACGGGACTAATATGGCACACCTAATAGGGTCTGATGAAGGTCCTCCCATACTCAAACTTGCCAACTTACATAAAGTCTTGAGCTAATGTAGAATTTGAAGGGGATACTTGATGTCAACTGTTTATGTGGCTTATATGTTAAGCAACGACTTACTTTGCATGATCTAAGGGCTAGTACATCTTATGAACATTGGCTTTACTTGATTTCATGTTTTGTTTTTGATTTGGATGCATCTGACATGGTACTTTGAAGGATGCCCCGGGATTTCACCCAGGATGTTGTGCCTTTATTGCAGGATATGGCACGTGTGACGCGGAGCATTAAGTCACCTGGAGGCATGACACACTTAGATACAAGCTCTCACATCTTCTGGACTTTGGATGATGGATCGATGACTTGATTTTGACAGATATGGTCATGATGGCACATTTATGGGCATGAGGCCCATACTTGGACAATGCACCCACACCTTACCCAACCACTTGATGGAGGACGTTGCACTTGGTTAAGCTTGAATAGCATGCAGAGATGAGATGCATCCCCTCTCCACCTTGGACGTTGGGCTTGATGATGACATCATATGCTAGGGTTTGATGGAGATGATGGGGTTTGCTTGCCACATGGACACCACATGATGATTTGAGGTGGCGTGGCTTTCTCCTATCTTGTTTTCACCTTGGATGTCGACACATGGCCTTGGGAGGCCCTCCTTCACCTCTAGGAGGCTTGACGTCACCGCACGTGTGGATTTATGATTTATTATTTGCATTTATTGCTATTGTAGAGGCTGTTTTGAGGGGTCGGCTCTTCTTGTAACATGAATCATTGACATATTGTGGACAAAGTGCTAGGGTTATCTTAAATAAATAAGGCTAGAACTCATTTCATTTTATCATCACTTTCTCTCACACTTTTGAGTGAGAGCTCTTGGAAAAGTTTCTCTCTACTCTCTTTGGCTTCTTGGATCTAGTGCACACCTTTTGGAGGAGGATCTTTTGTGGATGCTTTTCATTTCTTGGATACTATCTTGTTGCAGATAGCATTTCTCTTGGCATAGCGACTTGGATAAGTAAGTAATTGCTTTAAGTTAATGTGTTTGCTCATGGTATAATGTCATAATTGTTATCTTGTTGCATGTTACTTTGTCCTAGTAAACCCTAGGAAGGAGACATAAGGCTTTCTCTTCTTCAAGACTTTTGTTTGTCCAAGTTTTGGTGAAAGCATTAAGAGACCTCATCTCTTGCTAAGATTCAAAGGCCTAAGGCCCAAGAGGCTTTGCACCTTAGGGTTTTGATCTTAGTCATTTGATCCTCGACCTAGGTTATTTGGAAGAGGGAAAACGACATCTAGGGCCCAAGAGTCTTTGCATCTTAGGGTTTTGATCTTAGTCATTTGATCCTCGACCTAGGTTATCTAGAAGAGGGAAAACGACATCTAGGGCCCAAGAGGCTTTGCACCCTAGAAGTCGTTTTCTTGAGGGTTTTAGTCCCAAGGCCCAAAAGACTGCACCTTATGGTTTGAAACCTCATTCTTCCTGACTATCTAAGTCTTTCTTCAAAGTGTTGCATGCTTGACTCCATAGCCCTAGAAAGTCAACGACACTAGTCTAGAACTCTCTTGGTGGTGAAAACACTCTTAGAATTTGTATTCTCTCTCTCAAAGCGATTTGACTAACTCTACTAACTCTAACCCTAGCAAACAAGTGTTATTTATTGCTGTTATGAATGTTTGCTACAGCCATTAGGGTTTAATTTAAGTGCTGCATACTTACTTGAAATAGTGGCTAAAGATACTTAGAATCACAGTCTAGCAATTTGAAGTTATTGTACTTGTTGAAGGCTTAATTCTCATGCTCAATTGCTATATTTCTGGGTACTTCTTCCTATTGCTGTTACAAAACATTAATTGCTGTTATACATTGTATTACTGTTGTAAAATTGCAACAGCAATTGGTTTCATTGATTATCTAGTGTGTATGTCATTAATGAGCTATATAACTTGGTAATTGTCTATTATATGCTTTGGATTGTTTATTGTCTCGCACAGGTGAACCAAATACCTCGTTTTCCTCTTTACCTTTCCTAGACCTAGACCTAACATCTAAGTGACCAAGATAGGAGGCTGTAGGCTTGGCCAATCTTGCTACTTGATCCCTTGAGGTCACTAGGGAAGCCTCCCTTGTGTTGGACCTCCTTCCATCATTAAAACGAGGGAAGTATCTACTTAGGTGACAGTTGTAGAGACTTCCAATTGTTACACAGATAGGTATATTGTGGAGGCTTTGCACAAGTACAAATCCTGTGATAACAGGGACGAACATCTGGGGAGCCTTGGGTGCCATCGCTAGTGTCTTGTCCAAACTCGTGGTTGTTATTGATCATGGAAAGGTTAGGGAAGGCCATTATGCCTCACCTTATGACAAAAGGCTGTTGGCCTGACAGGCCAAGGCCACACTCAAAGCTGAAAGACAGTACAAATGTACCACACGTGGCCAGAGATCACAATCTTCAGGGCATAACTCAAAACCCTAGTAGAGAAAAAAAAACTGATCATTTAATGTTGTTTTTCACGTGTAGTAACTTTTAGATTAAGTAGAAGCTTTTGAATTACTTGGATAACATACGAAGTAGATGGAATGTTTATATATAAATTTCAATTTTGGGCAGATGACCCACTTGTGCCAAGCATTGCACATCAATATCTGACTGATCAAGCAGAACATGACAGAATAGCTGCTGATTGGACAAGGCGATTTGCGGCATAAACACTTCCATAGGGGGTATCGTTGGAAGCACTGTAGCTATATGATGTAATGTCCATTCTATATTTTGTGACATATCAATATGTAAATTTAATCTCGAGGCCAGTTTTGCTTATGCACTTGTTATAATGAACAAGAGATGAATCGTGATACCTATGTAATTATGTGATGCATTTATGCTATTGCAGAAATACTTAATTACCATCTAATTTGGCTGTTTGCTCATATTGCTATGTCATCTTATGTAGGTATTTAATTGAAGACTGTCTCTGGTTCTTTAGAATTAAACTGCACAAAATCTCTTCTCTGCAATTTTCTCCAAGTTAGTATTAGAGAGAGAGAGAGAGAGAGAGAGAGAGTTTTCTCCTCTTAAGTTAGTATTGGATTCCCTTGTACTTTGAAATGTAGCCACTCAAGTCTCAAACAGTTCTTAAACAACTTGTTTGGACGTGCACTGAAATGGTCATGGAGCTTATCTTACTTGGGGTTCAAAATCTGCTGGCTATGTTCTCTAGAACAGGTGTTAATTTTTCATCAGGCACTCTTATTATCTGCATAATTTGCTGCATTCATTTTGTTATTTGTTCTAATGTGGCTATATTCAATTGCAAACTACATTGGTATCGGCATCTTTTCATTTGGACCTCACCCATGGCCTTCTGGCCCGTAGCTATTTCTCATGTTTTTGGTTTTATATACTAAGGCATAACGGAATGTTTTAGAATGGCGCCCCTTAAAAAACAGCTCCATTTTGCAGGTCATATTTGGGCATGTCTTTATATCTGCATGGTCTATTTTATTAAGAACCTTATCTAAATGACTATAATATATGATTCTATTGATTTAATTGTTTCAACATTTACTTGAAAGATGTTGCATCTATATGTTTGTTTATGAATAAGTTCATGGGATGACTTGTCAAAAGAGATTGCGTATTAACTAATGTAATTTGCATTTAGCAGTATTGATCAAGAGATGAAATAATTCTATGCAATAAATTGACTGACGTGCTTTTTGTTGATTACTTGATCATGGAGTTGAAATTTGTTTACTTGTCCCATGAGTATGGCAATGGAAGTTCAGTCTCAGCACTGTATGTTATCTATTTATGACGTTTAAAATTGTTATTAGAATTTAGTTTGCAGTGCATTTTGATTTTGTAAGAAAATTGTATTTACTCTATTAACGAGTGCATTTTTCTATTGAGGCACAACTATTGTCATGTCAAAAGCACAAGCTGATTTTCTTTGCTGGCATGCTTTGCATATTTTGCTTGGAAGATAATTACAAAGGTTTATGAGATACAATCTACATTGGGCAGTCTATATGCCTTGTTTTGATCTAGTGTTTATAGGAATTTTATTCACAAACATAGCCTATCCACTTTAAATGAGTAAGACTAATGACCTTGGAATTATTTTGGTTGCCAAAAGACTATCAGAGGCTGATGTTTGGTTGGTGTCTATTTCAAAGTTGTCTTGAACAATTAGAGGCTAGAGAATCTTGAATTAATTTGGTTGTGAGATATATATTGGAGGGGTGATGCCAAAATGTACATCAAATTTAAAAACCATCTTAGGCATGAGGTGGTGCCTCAACATCTAAAACAATTAAAAACTAGAAAATCTTGAATTAATTTGGTTTCTAGAACTCTATTGGAGGGGTGTAATATACATTGCATTTAGAAGCCATCTTAGGGATGAGTTGGTCCATGAACATATTTAGAGAATACCTTTTGATTTATTGACTAGGTATTGGGATTTGACGTTGAAATTTCTATATATTAAAAAATGGATAATAAATTTTCTATATATTAAAAAATGGATAATAAAAATACAAAATGTTTGAACACTTACAAAACACCAATCACCTAACACAGACCCAAAATCTATAATACTGGGCTAAAACGTTATCACTATGAGTGACTTTAATTGGATAAAAAAGTTACAAAAGCTCAATAATTTCAATGTAAATAGCTTTTCCTTCACTTTCGGTGAATCTTTGCATCTAACTCATATCAGATGTAGTAGGATTTATTTCAATCAGGATCCTCAACTGCTGCATAGGCTTTGCTATTCACAAGATTGAAGTTCAAGATATCCCAATTTTGATAGAGAGCCTACTATGCTAAGTTATTGGTCATTTTAATTATCATTTGTTACTTTTGAATATCCTTTTTAGTAGGTCTATATGCCAAATGCCAAATTTATGGAGAGGCTGAATTGTTGGTTTGTTGCTTTGCAAAGCAACAAAGAATTAGACATTTTATAAAGTATATAATTGAGTAATTTTTAGGATATAAATATTTATAGACTCATGCTTGTGGTTTTGTTGTTAGTTTATATTTGGCTTATTAATTCTTTGTAAACTTGTTATAGCATTGATTATATATATATATATATAT
>SNQJ01S0005396.1:85424-114484 GCA_010110895.2 Picea sitchensis | reverse complement strand
ATATCATTTTAACATCATATCAATAACATGCTTAGTATTGTAAATTGAGCTTTCTTCTTAATATATATGTTTTAGCATTACTTCTTTTAGGTAGCTTCTTGTAGCAAGCTTTTTTGAGTTTATGATAACTTTAGACATTATGATTAGTACTAATGTCCAAAATAAAAATGTTGGGTCTTTTGTTTGTATGTCAACATAAATTCATAACCATTCATGTTAATTGCATTTCTTATTGTTATGCAATCATAAATACTTTGCTTTTAGGACTTAGATATGGTGACATGAACATGCAATCAAAGGGAAACTTTTTCAAATAGCCAAATCCATGTGCTAGTTCAATCTCGATTGGGGTGATAGAATATTGTGCCTTAGATATATGTTGTCTTGAATCTATGTTATCATTGAACCAAGTGGAGCTATGTCATAAACAACTTGTAACTTTTAACAACGGACTAGCAAAATTATGCTTGTGAAATTACAACAACAAAATTATTGTTGTTGGTAATGATAGTTATATGATTTTATCACAATATTTTTTTTTTAACTGAAACGGGTAATTTTTATTAGAGAATTGAATCCGGTTGGGCCAAGTTCAAAACAACCATTTAACCTTCCTGCAAGGGGGCATTACATAGGAACAACATCTCATTTAATCTACAAGGGAACAACGCAAGGGAACAACCCATGGAAACAACTTCAAGGGAACAACACAAGGGAACAACACTAGGGGACAACCCAAAGGAACATCACAAGTGAACAACACAGGGGAACAACCCATGGAAACAACTTCAAGGGAACAACACAAGGGAACAACCCAAGGGGACAACCCAAGGGAACAACACCAGGGGACAACCCAAATGAACAACACAAGTTAACAACATGAGGGAACAACACAAGGGAACAACCCAAAGGAATAATACAAATGAACAACACAGGAATTTCATCTCGTTTATTACGGGATGGGGGTCCACACGGGGATTTCGTCATTTTTCCTCAGAGTTACTGAGGGCAGTAGGCAACCCATATTTGCCTTTGCATTTGCTTCTTTGTTCGATCCACTAAGGATGTGGTAAAAACGAGGGGAGGAGAAGTCTTGCAGCACTTGAYAGAGTCTTTGTAAGGCCTTGTTGATTATTGGGTTGTTGAATTGATCATTCGTGTTTAAAATCTCAATCAGGATTTCAGAGTCTCCAAAGATTTGCATTTCTTTGGCGCCCTTTTCTCGCGCTATCTGACAAGCTTTTAGCAGCCCGAGAATTTCAGCCTGATTATTTGTTCTTTGACCCAGACCCCAACTGAAGCTGTTTTTTCGACTTTCATCTGAGGAGTAAATCACTCCACATGCTCCTGCATTCCCTGAGTTTCCTTTGGAGGCTCCATCGAAAAAGATTGAGGCTAAGCCTTGCTGCCTCCACCAATCTTGAAAAACTGCATCTTTGTCTCGCAAACGCCAACTTGGAGTTTTTGAAGGGAGAACAATGGTTTGAGTCCTGTCTCGGAAGGTGAAGGTTCCAGTCCGTTTCTTTTCTTCAGGGAGAAGAGTAATTTCTTTCATGGCGAAGTGATTTGCTACTGTTTCGAGAAGGAGAGCTTTTGCTTTTGCAACCACCGTTGTGGGGGAAGACGACGTGTTGTTAAATATCTAGTTGTTTCTGGCCAGCCATAGTTTCTAGCAAATGTATTTGGGGATGGCCTACCAAATTCTTCTCCAGGTTGGACTGCTTTGGATCTCTTGAGGATAACGTGCCTTCCATGATGAGAATAAATCATTGACTGAGATCTGTCTCGGAGGTGTGGCATTGAGGGCTTGAAGAGAGTTTTTCCATACTTATTGAGCAAATGGGCAGTCTACAAATAAACGTTCCATTGTTTCAGGTGCACGACAATAGATGGGACATCTATGAGGACCCATGAAGCCTTGTTTTCCCAGATTTTCGCCTGTTAAAGTTTTCTTGTGCATTATAACCCAATTGAAGAAGTTTACTTTTGGAAGATCGAGGGGGTCCCAGATCTGCTTCCAGAGAGTCGCTGTCTCATTTAGAGCTTGAGGGGGATGCAAAGTGTTATAGCCTTGGGCTACTGAGTAGAAGACAAAATTGCCCCATCCCCATTTATTCCTTGAGGAGATGTATAGGTGCGCAGTCCGTCAACGCAGCAAGGAGGAGGGATTTTTGCGAATGCATTTGATTTGGAACGCCCGAGAGATCCCAACTTTTCCATCTTCCTGAGTCATCCCATGCAGAGATGTTTGCGAGTTTGTTGATTCCATGTTGAGAGAGCCACGTGCGGATCTCCATGAGATCATCTGATTTGATGAGAGGGGCATTGCCCATAATGTTGTCTTGCCACAACATAGGTTTTTTTTCCATTCCCTGGGATTCGAAATAGATGCCTCTGAAAGGGTTCTAATCCACGCTTGCAGAGATTCCAGATCGAGGTTCCTTTGGGGATGTTTGCTGCCCGGAGGTTTCTCATAGAGGCGCCATTGAGATATTTTTTTTTAATAGATTGCTTACTGGATGTCTGTGGTTTGCATAAAGGTTCCAGATGATTTTACCTCCCAAAGCTAGGTTTGCAAGTTCAGGGTCTTTTACCTGTAGGCCACCTTCAACATAGGGGCGTTTGACAGTTTCCCATTTGACTAAGTGGTATTTCTTTTGGTTTCCTTTGCCTCCACGCCAGATGAAGTCTCTGATCATCTTTGTGATCTGATTCGTGATCGCCTTCGGGGCCAGGAGAAAGGAAGCCTGGTAGATTGGCAGGGAGGACATGACTGATTTAACGAGGATGAGTTTTCCAGCATTAGTGAGCCATTGTCCACCCCAGGTTGAGATTTTAGCTTTGAATTTGCTTATGATTTCTTTCCATAGAGAGGCCTTGTTGGAGCCCAGGATTAAGGGGAGTCCCAAATACTTTATTTTTTCCCAAGAAGCATAGCCCGAGAAGCCCATGTAAAGGCCTATTCATTGAATAGTTTGCTGATTTGCGTTCCACCCAAACATTGCACTTTTTCTTTTATTGATAAGCGCTCCGAAGATGCTGTAGAAGCTTTGAAGTATTTTGTTGAAGTTTTTTGCAATTTTTACGGAGGCTCCACCTAGCATGAGAGAATCATTTGCAAAGAGGGCATGGTTGATTGGGTCAATTCATTTCGTCAACCTAATGCCTGGGATTGTACCGGTCCTCTTTTCAATGGTCAACATTTTGCTTAGAGTATCAACCATCAGGATGTACAAGAAGGGGGAAAGAGGGTAGCCTTGCCTTAATCCCTTGGAGGCCTGAAAATAGTTTGCTAGCCTACCATTTACTAGAGGGGCTATCCAAGGCTTTTCAGTGCAAGCTTTTATCAATTTGTCGAAATCAGTGCAAAATCCAAAAGAGAGGAGAACTTTGAACAAGAAAGAGAGGTTTACCCCGTCGAAAGCGTTTGCCATGTCAAGCTTTATCAACATCCCTTGCTCTTGTCGTTGGTGACTGGAATGTATGGCTTCTTGGACCTGTATTACATCGTCGAGGATATGTCTCCCCTTGACAAAACTGCCTTGCATGGGGGAAATGAGTTTCTCTAGCATGGGCTTGATTTTATTTGCCAATAGCTTGGACATAATTTTATAAGAAGCGTTGCAGAGCGAGATAGGCCTGAATCTTTCGAAGGAACTCAGGTTAACTTCTTTGGGAATTAAAGCTAAGCAGCTGGAGTTAGTGCTGCCTTCGACTTTAGCTCTTTGGTGAAAAGCTTTAATCATCCTCAAAAGACCAGTCTTGATTATGTCCCAACATGCTCTATAAAAATGGATTGTGAATCCGTTTGGTCCTGGGGCTTTGTCAGGTTCCATGGACCAAATGACATTGCTGATTTCTTCTTCAGAAAAAGGTTTCATGAGTGCTGAGTTGTCGTTCCTGCTTAGAAGAGAGGGAACGCGTGAGAGGAAATCCGAGATAACCTCTTCAGAGCTAGAGCCTTCTTCCTTGTACAATCCATTGAAGTGAGTTTCTGCTGCAACCTTGAGCTGCCCAAACCCTTTGTGGATCAATCCATCTGAGGAGGTGATTTCGGAAATGCGGTTTCGGGAGAGGTGGGTTTTGAATTGTCGATGAAAGAATGAGGTGTTTCGGTCTCCAACTTTTAGCCACAAACTTCGAGACTTAAGCCTCCAATAATCTTCTTCATGAAGAAAAGCACATAAAGTTTTGCTTTGGGCTGCTTGTTCTTTTTCTAAATCTGAGCTGAAGATGTCTTTGGTCTCCATTTCAACTTGCAAATTTGATAACTGTTGAACAATCTCTTGTCTATGTCTCAATGGAGTATTCATGAGCTTTTTAAACTAGGTTTTCAATGCATGTTTTGTTGCTTTTAATTTCTGCTCCCACACAGCTTGGAGACCCTGCAGTAGGAGAGGACCAAGCTGAATAGACAGTTTCAAGAAATCCCTTCTTTTCTATCGAAAGAGGGCTGAACCAGAAAGGGATTGGGCCCATATTTTCTTCTTCTTCCAAATTCAAGAGGATAGGTTTGTGATCATAAGTCAATTTTGGGAGGATCTTGAAGGAGATTATCCTTCTTTCTTGTAGAAACGTGCTCTAAATTAAGAATCTGTCCCAGCGAGCTGAGATGTGATCAACCCCAACTCTATTGTTTGTCCAGGTGTAAAGGCCTTTCGAAGGCTTGAAATCAAGGAGGTCTCACTGATGGACTAGCTCTTCAACGAAGGGGAGCATTTGGTCCTTGCTAGTATTGCCTCCTCTCTTTTCTTTTGGTTCGAATATACGGTTTAGATCTTCAGCTAGAATGATGTTTGAAGGGGAGAAAATCTCTAAAAAATCTGTTAGCGTTTGCCAACAATCTTTCTTCTCAGAGTACCTGACAGGAACATAAAGATTGAAGAGAGAGAGAGAGAGAGAGAGAGATCTTTCTTGGGATATGACGAAGTTTGGTGAAAATCCAATGTTGAGTCTCAAAGGAGCTTTCTAAATGAAAATTGTCCTGCGTCCACAAGGTTGCAAGGCCACCTGAAGAGCCCCTTGCGTTGATGGCTTTCCCTGCATTTTTCTTCCATTTCTGTTTGCTGATTTCTAGAAGGGTGTCCCCTTCAATTTTTGTCCCTTGGAGCAAGAGAATCTCGGGAGGGTCGATTTTCAGAAGGTCTTTGACTGCTTCGACGTTTGAAGGTTTTCCCAAGCCTCTGCAATTCCAAGAGACTATACACATTATTTACTAGAGTGGGGGGGACCTCCCTTGAGAGGTCTTGTTCTGGTATTCCTTCCAATGGACATTTCAATGGTGGGTTGGCTTCCTTGCATTTTTTGCCTCTCAACTCCTTCTCTTGCTTCTTTATGTGATTTTCTCCTTGCTCTTTTTGAAGGTCTTTCAACAGACTCATCCTCCGAAGATGCAGAGTTTTCCGAAGGTTTCTTTTTTATTATATCTGCGTAGGAAGGGGAGGAGGAGGATCCAATTGGGGGGTCAGGATGGATCTCACCATTGTTTTCCCCTATTGTGGGAGAGAGGGTCTGCTATTCCAGTTCCTCAATCAATGGTTCCGAGATTTCTGGAGGGTTGCTGAGGATTTCGAAGGGGTTTTTGGAAGACTCTGGGATTGGGAGCATTGAGCTCCCTTCCCCAAGGGCATTCCCCGCAGTAGGGGCGCCGGGCCCCTTTGATGACCCTTTCCCTTTAGATCTATTGTTGAGTTTTGACGGGGTTGCTTTCTGAACCTGAGTCCATTGATTGCCTTTCAAGTTTTCCACCTCCTCCTCGACTTTCTTTTTGCAATGCCGGGCGAAATGACCGTAGCCATGGAAATACCTACATTTACATGGACGCTGTTCATAGTCCAATTCTTGGATGTAAGACCAGTCTACAACCTTTAGTTGTATGGCTTCCGGTAGTCCAACCTCCAGATCGACTTCCACGCATATTCTTGCACAGGAATATTGTTCCTTTCTATCAGCTTTGTCGATGTATTTTTCGAGGGTATTTCCAATGGCTTCTAGGGACTTCGGATTCCAGCAATGCAGGGGTAAATGAGGAAGACACACCCAGACTGGAATAGCTGAGGGCACGTCTTGCGTTGGATTGAAATCTGGAGACCATTTGTTCAGGTACAGACCTTGAGGTCCCATAAAATATGGTCCGTTCCTGAAGATGAGATTTCTGTCTTCTAATTTGTCAAAAACAAAGACGAAGAATCCCTTGCCAACCAGATGGCTTCTGATGCCTTCCTATGCTAGAGGACTCCAGTTCCTTTGCACCTGCACATCTTCGGCTTTGGGAGAAGGCCATAAGCCTGTGAACTGCCCAATGAGGCCCCGCTCAACCAAGTTCAGTGCAGATCTACAAGTTTCTTTTGGTGGTAGGTCGATTGAAGGGATGCTATCCAATTTTTTAACAAATTTCTGTTGTGAATCTGAGGTAGGTCGTTTATTGCATGCAACGACCAACTTCTTGAAAGCGTCAATCTCAGGAGGGGGAGGGGGTGGGGGAGCCTCGGCCCCCCCTGCCGGGGCCATGGAGAGGAGGCATGTGTGAAGGGGGCGCTCTAGTGAGCGCGCACGTGGCATGGGGAGGGTTTTCAGCCAGAACAATTTTTTGATTTTATCACAATATTACTTATGTTTAAAAGAAATAAAAAGTCCTTGTAGAATGAGATGGAAAAAATATATATCTAATGGCATGGCAAACTATCTATGTGCAATAATTGCTCCATGTAAAGTCCTCTTTCTTAACTTTGTTACTTATGTTTTCATCAGTGATTAACTTTTCAAATAACATTTCTTCTCCTTTGTATCTTTGCAATGAGACCTTTTAAGATGAAGTATAACAATTACTTAAAAGTTTGTTTTGTGAATAAGGAACATCAACATAATAAACAATAATAAATAATCTTCAAGATCCATCATAGTTTTTGCATGAAAAATGTTGAGCAATAATACCTGGTGTATTAAACTTATGGGCGATTTATGGAGCATTTGCTTATTTTTATTCTTTTTTTTTTTTTTAAATTTTTGATTCACAACTTGTCTAAGTCATGTTGCCATTCAATAAAGTAAATGCAACTTTCAAATGTCAAAGGGTTGACAACGACTTTAATGGGAACACAATTGAGTATTTCTAAAGATTTTTTATTGTTGTCAAGCATGTCGACAACAATTACAAAGAAAAAACAATCTAATAACATGCACCTCTTTTCCTTGCAATCATGTTAGCATGCAAATATCTACAATGTAAAACACTTCATAACAAAGCCATGGTTATATTAATTCTTATGCATTAGCAGTGACATATGAATAACAATTTCATTGAATTTGGACATATACCCTAGAATTTAGAGTCCAATGGTGTCTGTGTATGTTCCATCTATATCTTCACTTGTGTGGCCCATTAGGAGGAAACCTACCTCTACAATTTCAAAGACCCTCCTTGATATTAGAAGAGCTGCAAATGCAAACACAATGATTTATTTTTACTTTTACTTTTATTTATTTTTTTGATAAACACAATTAACTATTTGCAAAAATAAAATTGGCAGTAATTTTCAATGCGCATGTAGTATCAACACTTCCTTATTGAGGATTAATATTATTTTCCCGATAGACAACATTTTTTGTATGTAGTTTGCAATAGTGCATCATGTAGTAGCTGGTTTGATGTCATTGTAATGAATAGTAGTTCATTTATGAAAAAATATCCAATATAAGGATAACGCACACATAAAATTGATAATGAATGCGTTTTATTATAATATCATGTGATTTGTATAAATATTCATTGAATAGTCACATATATGAATGGACAAGTATTTTAGAAATGTGTCATTTGCATATTAATATTATTATATGTACTTTATGTTTATTACATCGCCTTCCCATTTCAAAGATGCTTTGTCCCCGAAGCATAAAAATGTTATGCCTTTGTTCTTACTTGTAATGTTTTCAAGTGATACTTTGTTCATGATGTCATAGTTGAAGAAACAAGGTGATATGATCTTAGAAGTATTTAACATAATTGTCGTATTGTTGAAGGGTTAGTCCACCCTAGTTCTATATTTTGTAGAATTGTGTGCTTATAAGGCTCTTGGATATAAATTTTTATATTGTGGTTCCAACAACGATTGCCATTTTCAGACCCAATTGTATCGAAATTAATTTTCTTCAAAATGTAGTTCAATTATCGTTTTTGTTTAGAGCAATGCTAATGCATTGATTGGTTAAAGTGTCAGCGCTTGTGATTAGGATGTGGATAAGGTTTCCTCATAACTTGATTTTTCATTATCATGATTTGAGTTTTCTTGATTCACTTTTGGTATTATATCTTCTTCATACACCTATTGATTATTGAAATTTAATTAGTAGAGACTTGGATTTACAAAGGTTTTTGTGTCCATCATTTGTACTTTCATGTCTAAAGATATCCCTAATTAAATTGGATAGTTCATTGTTTCCTCGTTGATCAATTAGTCTTTCTTATGGAGTTCTAGTTTTTCCTATTGTATCTTTTTGTTTAACTTCTTGATTTGTTCAATCAAGCCTTGACTATGATTTTTGAGATGAGAAACTTCTTCATCTTTATTATATTGTCACAATTTTTTTTGAAGATCCTCCATCTTTTGTATTGACTTTGATTATCTTGAAGCATCACATTCAATACATCTTTCAAGTCTTCCGATGAGGGAGCTTCTGAGCATGACTTCATTGCAAAGTCTTACAATGTTATCTTCTTACAGGAGATTGTTGAAAATATATCTTGAAGCATCACATTCGATACATATTTCAAGTCTTTCGATGAGGGAGCTTCTGAGCATGAATTCATTGTAAAATCTTGCAATGTTATCTTCTTCTTATAGGAGAATGTAGAAAACATTTTCTTCATGTTTAAGATGATGCCCCCCAATGTTTCCATCTAGTTTGAACCTAGAATTATGTGAGCATATTTTCCACATAGTTGTAACATCGAATTAAGATATGAAAATATAATCGTGAATTGTTAGTTGGAGATTGTTTATTCCATATTCATCTAGATCCAAAAAATCACCTTTTAAGGTTTTACTTGGTTCCAAAAATAATAATTAATTGGTCAAGTCGACATGCAATGTAATTGTACTTGTCATATGGACAAATAACAATGCTAATATATTTTCCTTGAATAGTACCCTTAATTTTTAATAGGGCACACACACTTTTTCCAAAACCATGATAAGATCTTCCTTTAATTTCGCTATTAAGCTTCAATTTGTTTTCATCAAAACTTCCATCAAAAGTCAACAGCATTACAAAAACTTATATCTTCTTTGATAATAAGTGGGAGCATGAAATGCGAGGTTCCCACTTCTTCAACGTGAAATTGGATAAAATGCCACTTTAATAAAATCCTTTATATGTCTTTTTGGAATTTGATTTAGGACTGGTAATTTTTGGTAAACCTTTAGGACCCTTTCTCCTTTTTTAATGACTTGGATTTAAAAGGTGCTTTATACACTATTAATTGATTTGGTACCTTGCTTATGCTTTAAGCTTGCATATAAGATACTTTGATTAACGATGGGGTTAATATATTTAGCTGTAGGTAGGAGATATTTTTTAGTGCACTTGTTCTGAACACCACATGTTAATACCTTGTAAAGGTGATGATGGTTGATGACTTGGAGGTGGCAAAATCAGAACATATATGTCTCCATATAGGATCTCAATCACTCCTATTTTGAGATCTCTAGGTAGAAATTAGTTTTGTGGCATGGTAATTTATGAGTGATATCTGTCAAGAACTATTGACACCTTCTTCACTACAATATCCTAGGTTGATATATCTTTCCAAGACGACACACATCTCCTCTCCGAACTACAGTGGATACTTTTATTCCATCGAGCGATATGATCCTTTGAAGGGTGATTGTAATGTGGTAGTGATAATTTTGAAACTCTTTATTATGATTCCACAACGATGAACTTTAGTGGATAATTTATTTAATGTTTCTAGGCCCTGATATATGTATGATAGTAGCTCCCACAATGATAGCAAATAAATATAATATTTTCTAATAGATTTCTTATGTTAGGTAGCTAGAGAGGTAGTAGTGGGGGCCCAGAGGGCCCATAATGATAATAATGAAAACCATTCAATGTAAGGTGGAATAGGTCCACTATATTATTAAATAAGGCCCACTATGGTAGTTAGATATAATAAATGGGTAGTTAGATATAATAAATGTAAGATGACTTATTAGAAGATTCTACTTCTAGATGATTCCTCCTTTAGAATGTTCTTAGGTGATGGTAGCACTATATAAAGAGGTTCAAGCAATGTAATGGGATATGAAGAGAATTATTATATTTGGAGCTGAATCTCATTAAGAGGATGCCCTCTCGAAGAGGCAAGTGAACATAAGAGGATCCATTGTATGGTGTTGCCCTACCTCAAGGGTTTGGTAATAATAAAGTGTGATTTTTTCTATTTTTCTCTGTGCATCTATTGTGTATTCAGTGTTTGTGGTGATTATATTTGTAGATCTATTCAGGTTCTTAACAAGTGGTATAAGAACACTTTCCTTGGCAGACATTGTGGACAAATATTTTTTATTTTTGGAGATATTTTCTTTTCGGAGAAAAAAAAGAGGGCCGTGACGTTCCAGAAATTTTCGGTATATTTCTTTGCAAATTTTGCAGAAACAGGTTGTATATCTGATTTCCTCTCATAAAAACACCCAAGTTGAAAAAAAAATCGTCTGAAACGGAGTCCAGGAAGTCAAGATATTGAAGTTTTAAAATCTACAAATTTTCAGGGTTTTTCCGCAGACGACGACGCAATTATTTATTTATTTCTGTAGTAGTCGGAGGTCGAATTTGCCCAAACAAATAACAGATCTAAGTTTCTCTCACAATTTCACCCAATTTCAAAAACCAAATCAACCGAAACGGAGTCCGGGAAGTGAAGTTATGAGCATTTTAAATTCAACATTTTTTAGGGTTTTTCCAGAAAAAGTCGCGATTTTTTGCCGTAACTTATTGTTCTATTTTTTGGGTTTTTTCATGACGGCTGTAGGACCGAAGAGTTCATAGGGTGCTCATATGACTATTTCCTCTTAAACCCTCAAATAAATTCTACAAATTACTGAAACATTCAAATCCCAATTGTATGACACATTGGATGCTAGATTGCATGACCTTGCAGATGCCCTCAATGATAGTTTTCGTAGTATTCAAGATTCATTGGATAACATGCAGGAGAGATTTCTTATGGCGGACATTAGAGATAAATATAATTAATAAATATATGCTTGGTATGATTTTGAGGCCGATTGTGATGATTGGTATATGGATAGTTGTCATTTCTGGAATGACAACCACTTTCATATTTTATTTGATGATTCTAATCCACCTTCTGTAGAGAGTATCAATGTGACAAATCGAGAGCCAATGATTATTACCAGTGTCCATCCTGCATATTCTACAGTGGTATTATTCCTTCCAGATTTTTCTACGACCCTTTTCCACTATGTGGATGAATATTCTTATTTGGATCCACATGACAGGTGTCAGTCTTTGGAGCCTCATTTTGAGTTGGTTATTGGGTTCCAAAATCTTCCACGGGGAGTTCACATGAGCACTTGGACATGGGACCCAGGCTTACAATGGTGGTTGGACTACTTCAGCATAGTGACTTTCCTTTCTACATGGAACCTTGGTTCTCCAGTCTTCTTCAACATTATGGTCCACAATTATCCATGGGACCCTGGTATATGGTTGTACATCAAGCGTTGAGGACAACGCTTTCATAAGGGGGATGGAATGTAAAGTAGCTAGAGAAGTAGTGGGGGCCCCCAGAGGGTCCATAGTGATAATAATGGAAGTCATTCAATGTAAGGTGGACTAAGACCACTATATTATTAAATAAGGCCCACTATGGTAGTTAGATATAATAAATGGATAGTTAGATATAATAAATGTAAGATGACTTCTTAGAAGGTTCTACTTCTATAAGATTCCTCCTCTAGAATGTTCTTAGGTGATGGTAGCACTATATAAAGGGGTTCAAGCAATGTAATGGAATATGAAAAGAATTATTGTATTCTGAGCTGTAGCTCAATAGGAGGATGCCCCCTCGAAGAGGTAAGTGAACATGAGAGGATCCCTTCCATAATATGATCTATTGTATGGTGTTGCCTTACCTCAAGGGTTTGATAGTAATAGATGATATTTTTCATATTGTTCTTGTATATCCATTGTGGTGCTTTTGTATTCAATGTTTGGTCCACAATTATCCATGGGACCCTGGTATATGGTTGCACATCAAAGGTTGATGACAATGCTTTCATAAGGGGGATGAAATGTTAGGTAGCGAAAAAGGTAGTAGAGGGGGCCTAGAGGGCCCATAGTGATAATAATTGAGAGCATTTAATGTAAGGTGGACTAGGTTCACTATATTATTAAATAAGGCTCACTATGGTAGTTAGATATAATAAATGGGTAGTTAGATATAATAAATGTAAGAGGACTTATTAGAAGGTTCTACTTCTAGAAGATTCCTCCTCTAGAATGTTCTTAGGTGATGGTAGCACTATATAAAGAAGTTTAAGCAATGTAATGGAATATGAAAATAATTATTGTATTTGGAGCTGAAGCTCATTAGGAGGATGCCCCCTCGAAGAGACAAGTGAACAGGAGAGGATCCCTTCCATAATAGGATCCATTGTATGGTGTTGCCCTACCTCAAGGGTTTGGTAATAATAAAGTGTGATTTCTTCTATCTTTGTCTGTGGATCTATTGTGTATTCAATATTTGTGGTGATTATATTTGTAGATCTATTCAGGTTCTTAACATCTTATGGCCACTTAGAGGTGGGGCAATTTAATAATATTTGATTCTTCCCTAGTTATTACTGTAGATTTCTTTAATGTAGGTAGTGATTGATCTTCCCAGAACTTCAATGCATGAAAACAAAATCTTCAATTTGCATCTGAATTATCTTTCTTCTATGGATTTTCTGAACTTTAAATGGCCAAAGGTTAGTTTATGGTCAAAGACATGGAATTAGAGAAACTTTGAAAATTGTGTGCACTTGTAATGTACCTAGGGAGTATAATATTGGGTACCTAAGGATGTACCCGAGGGAGATAATGAATGTAATATGGCCATAATCATGGAATATGCCCACTATGTAGTTATATGAGATAATATAATAATAAAGGGTAGTTGGCATAGTACCCCAGGCATACTCACATGAAAATATAAATACACATGATTATCATTGTATTCAGATATGTTGGATAAATTGTATTTAGTAAGGATGATATGATCCACATGGGTGAAAAAACATGCGAAGGAGAATGAAATGTAATGTACCCAGGGAGGATAATATGGGATACTTAGGGAGGTACCCAAGGGGGATAATGAATGTAATATGACCATAATCACAGAATAGTCCCTCTATGTAGTTAGATGAAATATTATAATAATAAAGGGTACTTGGCATAGTCCTCTAATAATACTCATGATAAAATATAAATACACGAGTATCATTGTATTGAGATATGTTGGATATATTGTATTGTAGCAAGCATGGATTGTTGAGTGATTCCTTTCATAATGATTAATTGATGATGTTACCCTATCTTAAGGGTTTTTCTCTATATTCTTGTGTTTTTATGGTGTGAATGTTTTGATATTTTTGAAGTTAAGGGTTTCTCTTCTATCTTTTATATATCAAGGTTTATTACAATGACCAAATGTTGGAATAAGCATAAATGAATTGGAAGGGATTTGATACTAATGTAATGAACAATATTTCATTTTTAGAACAATATCCAACATAACAAGGATAACATAAAATAATCCATACCCATAAACAAATATATAATTAATAATGGGTATATGTTTTATTACAATAGCATGCGGCTTTGTGTATAGATGTATGTTGAGTGGTCACATACATGAATACACATTTCTTTTAGACATGTCCCCTTTGAATATAATTATAATGCACTTTCTATTTGTTACAATGGCCCTCTTGTACACAACATCCCCATAGATATCCACCACTGGTTATTTGAACACCTCAAAACATTTAGCTAGTGAAGTCACATTGAAATTTAAACCCATATGTAAGTATGCTAGTCAAAGTGATTGGGAGATTCTTGAACTTACTAGCTAGATTTGCCTTCTTCCCCATTCTTGATATAGGAGTCTTCATTTTCTCCATCTTGTCGTGCACAATGCTTAAGTAAGTGTTAGGGTATTTCTCTAAATTCAATTTGCAAACATAATAAACAATGTTGCAACTAGAAATATAGTTATTTGATTTGTTTGAATTCCTATAACTGTTCTACTGGGGTTGGATCATTGATGCCTCTAAGTTTGTTGGTGATGGATTCACACTCTACCTTGTGAATAAATTGTTCTTTGTGATTGTAACATCTGAGATATTCTTTGTCACTATCTCGTTGAAATGGAATAAAGACACTTGAGAAAGATTCAAGCTAGTAAGGTTGTCATTGCCCTATTTGAGAAGTAAACCCTGTGTCATATATGAAGGCAATAAATTTAGAGGTGAACTTGTTTTACCTTGATTTATTGAATCAGTTAGATGTGGAGATTTATCTCAATTCTGTTTACAATCATACTAATACTAGTGATTGCTGCAACAATATTTGATCTAGTTTTTTCAATCCACTATTACATTCATTTCCTTCAAGTCAATTTTTTGAAAGTTAATTCTTGTATCTGTATAAGGTGCTTCTACATATGCCAAAATATTGATACCATTCATTCTAACTGACATCATAAGTGTCAAATTTCATAGTAAGAGTTCTTTTATTTTCATCTCCTTGTCTTGCTATGGTTGCATTTGATGCCAAAGAATTGAGCACAAATTCTCTTCTTGATTTTTCATCCATTACATGCATCTTGTTCTACTCCTTAAACATCAACATCATGGATATTTTATAGGTGTGGTCATTTATGCATCAATGCATGCATCTTAAGAAAGATTCAATATTTTAAAATATTTTGTTCCCGATTTACTATGAAAATATGCACTCAGCCTTGGGATTTTGATTCAGATTATATTGAGAATGAAATGAGATAAAAACAAAAATATATCAGAGAACACAGAAACATAATGAAACCTAACTTATATTAATGAATAAAATCGCAGAATAATGTAGAACACAATCTGACTAGAATGGTGGTAGCTTATCTTTGAAGAGAAAGAGATGTCGACTATGCTCATTTGCAAAAAAATGATTACAAAGAGGCCAAAAAGGGCCTTTTATCATGAATCCTAAAAAACAAAGAGACAAAAAACCTAAAAAACAAAACCCTCACCCTAGAAGATGAAAAACCTAAAGTATTTCGAGCCCCAAGTTGATTAGTTGATACGACAACTCCCTGGGGGCACAACTTTTGCATACGATCTCCGTTTGGGGCGCATGATAACTCATTGGAAAGAATTGTCCGAGGATTACAACTTTTGGATGGGGATAGGGTATTCCATGACAATCACGCCCCCCTAATGTCCAAAAACCACCATTTAGGGCCTCAAAACGACCTTAGAAGTTTAGGACCCAAAAAACCGTAGAAAAACTACCAAGAAGATAAAGAACCATTGAGTCAGTGGAAGAGGTGGGAGACCAATGTATCAGTCCTCTCCCCTTAGGAAGAAATGGTATCTATTGTGTCAAGTTCCCTCATCAGATAGAGAAAATTCTGTTGAATTTGTCTCCGGGTGATCCACTTGCCTTGGTGAAGAAGCTACCCTGCTTTGTCAACCCGATAGAGTTGTATGTTCTGTTGGTGGGTGCCTTTCATCTATGTATCTATGATTCAATCAATTGTATCTTGATAAAGGTAGTTAGGGTTGAGTTCTATAGGATTCAAGTTCTCAAATACCTCCGAGGTGTCTAATAGAGGTGGAAAATATGGGCGAAGGAGCTCCACATTAAAGACTAGATGTAGGCCAAGGAATGGGGGAATAATTAATTCAAAATCATTCTCACTTACAACCTTGGTGATGGTGTAAGGTCCATATCGAAGTGGGTGAAGCTTGTGACGGGGTCTTGCAAGACACTCTTTTTTCAAATGTAACCATACCTTATCACTAACATGAAACTTATGTGGAACCTGATGTTGATCATGTTGCTGCTTGTACTTGGCATTGACATTCTACAAGATGTCATGGAATTGTTGGAGGATGTGCTGAATATTTTCAAAAAAGATGGCTTCCTTATCAACCTCATTTTGAGTATGGGTAGATTCTTCCTGTGTGGATGCAATGGGAAGAGCTACAACAATTGGGGCCGATGGATGGAACCTCAAGCCAATAGAGTTATGAAGGGATAAATTGTAGCTATGCTAAACATAAGGAAGACTCTCATCCCATGTGCGGGGCTGTTTGGAGTTGCACATTATCAAGATATGCACAATCATCCTATTGGCTACCTCCGTCTGCCCATCGATTTTGGGGTGGAAGGTAGTTTATTTGGTGAGCTTGGTGTCCATCAATGACCATAGACTGGAACAAAATGTACTCAAGAACTTTCTATCATGATCTGAAATAATAGTCTGTGGTAGCCTGAAATGAATCCAAGCATGCTCGAAGAAGAGCTTAGTAGTTTCCTTGGTTGTGATACTCTTCTTGCAGGGTGTTAAAATTTCCATCTTAGAGAATCGATCAACGACCACAAAGACATAGACATTACCATGTTTGGTTTAATGTAGAATGGACATGTAATCCATGGAGACAAACTCCCAAGGTCTATCAAGAGTAGGCATAGGAGTGTATAGCCCATGTTTCTTAATGGTGGGTTTGGCGATGGTGCACACAATGCATGATATGATATACTTGTTGACATCTTGTCGAAGCTTCGACCAATAAAAGTACTTTTGAAGTACTACCACTATTTTTTGCACACTAAAGTGTCCTGCCACCCAATTGCAATGAGATTCCCAAATCATCTTCACACGCTCACTTGAAGGAACACAAAGATGGAGCAAATGGTATAACAGTCCATCCTGGAGATGAAAGTCTATAAGTGGGGTGCTTACACCTAGTGTTCGATATGAGACAACAAAGTCAAGATCACTATCATATAACATGGATCACCTTGAGGTCTCATGCCTACAAGAGTTGAACACCATGGTTAGTGTTGCAACTAGAGGTCGACTGAGGCAGTTGGAAACTTGATTGGTGCTACCCTTATTGTACATGATATTCAAGTGGAATTTTTTCAAGTATGTGGACCAATTCTGGTGGTGATCATTCTGTAACTTCCCTTGTGTGTGCATGAACTAGAGAGTCTTGTAATCGATGTGGATGATCGTTTCCTTCCCAAAATGTAATGCTTATACTGTCGACATGCTTGAAAAACGGAGTACATATCCTTGTCATAGGTGGGATACTTGCAATCAACATCAGATAGTGTTTCAATATGATAGGAAACAAGATGTCCTTGCTGAGTGAGGACGACACTGATATCATAGTCTAAGGCATTTTTCTTGATCTCGAACGACTGTTGTAGATCTAGAAATGTGATCCATGTGGATATTGGTGGCCACCCAACTATTACAACTGGATCCTCTTGTCCTTTTTAGTTCATCACGTTCTTCTGTACTTCTTTGTAATTGTGGGTTCTACACTTCTGGGGATGTCTGAAGCCCTAGACATCTTCTAGGTGGATACTTGTGGCCTCTCACCTAATCCAACTAGTTTAGTTTGTATGTTTTCATGTCAACACATCTTGCTGTACTTCTAGAGCTGTTTTGGAGCCCTAAACAATGTTTTTTTGGCTCGCCACAATCAAACTATAGATGAAGTCAGAGTTTGATGGAGCTTCTTCAAAAGGGGCACATCAAACCCATCTCCTCCCCTTGCGGAAGCCCAATTGTACTGGTGCAAAAGAAGGATGAGACTTGTGACTCTACAGTGATTACAAAGCCTTGAACAAAATCACAGGCAGGAACCGGTACCCAATTCCTAGGATTGATGACCTTCTTGACCAAGTCAAGGGGGAAAAGTTATTCAACAAGATTGACCTAAAGTTTGGCTATCTCCAGGTTCCCATCGAACCAACAGATGTATGGAAGACATCCTTCAAATCTAAAGAATGTCTCTTCGAATGGCTGGTCATGCCCTTTGGCTTAACAAATGCACCAACCGCTTTCACGAGGTTGATGGATGATGTATTGAGACCCTTAAACAACTCTTTTGTGGTGGTATATTTGGATGAGATCCTAATATTCAACAGAACTTGGGAGGAACACATGCAACATATTCAACAGGTTTTGAGCACTCTGTGACAACACAAGCTATATGCCAACTTGAAAAAATGCTCTTTCAGCATGAAAAAGGTCCAATACTTGGGATACATTGTTGATGAGAATGGGGTACATGTTGATCCAACTAAGATCCAAGTCATCCGTGATTGGGCAGCCTCGACCACACTAACTGAGCTTTGAAGCTTCTTGGCACTGATCAACTTCTACCGATGGTTTGTGTTGGGATTCTCCCATATTGCATGGGCCCTCATCCAGGTGACCAAGGGCGGTGGTAGGGAAAAGTTTGTGTGGGGGAAGGAACAACAAAGAGCATTTGATGATCTAAACCATCGCTTGTGCTCAAATCCAATAATCTCCTTTCCCAATCTGCAACAACCGTTTGATATTGAGAATGATGCATCTGACTATGCTGTAGGAGCAGTTCTCACTCAACACGGTCATCCGGTGACATACCATAGTGAGACACTCTTAGATACTGTCCATAAATACCCCACCTCTGACAAGGAAATGTATTCCATTATACAAGCCTATCGTTAATGGAAACATTACATTCTGGGAAAGGAGACGATCATCCACACCGATAACAAGCCTCTGTAGTTCATACAGACATAAGGGAAATTGCAGAATGATCGCCATCAGAAATGGTCCATGTGATGTCCTGTTCCCAAGAGTAGGCCTATAGGGAGTGACTTAGTAGTCTATGTGTTCCCGTAGACTATAGTCAGTCACAAACATGGAACAAGATGGAGAAATAAGGGTGATTTGGTGGCTAAACAATGAATTAAGTCAAAAATCTTAGGAAAAGTCACTTAACCCTAAGTCAACGAAGAATTAGAACGAAAAGGTGCTAAAGGGGGACTTAATTAATTAATTATTCACCTTAGGAGGAAAAACGCCTAACTTAAGTGAGGTCAATGGTGAATTAGATCGAGAAGGGTATAAGGGGAGGAATTTGACATAATTCCTCATTATGCATTGTTATGATTTGATGTTGAGAGTTCCCAGAGGAGGAAGAGATTCAACTTCTACTGTTTTGTGGATTTCTAGAGGAAACCACCACCATTGATAGGTTTCGGTGTTGAGAGACATACCCTAGCCCATGGGAGATACCATCCAGGTATTTCATCATGCTATTAAGGAGTATCTAACTTGCAAGTTGCACAACTCAGCGAGTGAGGGCACAAGTCAGATAGAGGGTTTGTGGAGCTACACGAGTTCAAAGCTCAGATTGCAGTTTCCTTCCGACCCAGTTGAGATCCAGCTAGGGCGCATAGATTGAGCCACTTTCCAGCAGATTCAGATGGTGGAATCCTTCATAGCGCATCATTCAACCATAGCTCTTCTGGAAGGACAGTTGGGGTTATAGAAGGAGCATCAGAGCATATATGGGGAAACCCTTCCGACCCAGTTCCGCATTTGGCAAGACGAACATTTTGAGTCCTATAGCAACCGATTCTGTTGGTGGGATCATTTGGGGCGCATCCAGAGTGCCCATGAGGTGCCCAGACCCCTAGGGGACAAGATCCAGAGCATCAGAGGTTAGATATGTCATCCGACAGTCACCAGTATCATTCTAGAGGCCAGGGCACTTCTATTGGGACCGTTTTCGACTCATTCTGACGAGCATAAACTTCCGAACGAGTTTTCCAGTTTGTAGCAGTTGCCGTGCTTCTTCGGAACCGTCGATTTTGCCGATCTATCCGTGCATGCATCAGATATGCCTTCATCTTCTGATCACGTGTATTTTATGTTATTTTCTTGTATTCCAGTGACGATCCATGAAATCTAACTGGAGGCTATCTCCTATATTTCCAGTATTTCAGTGTATTTCCATGCTTGAATCTCATAATACATATTATTGGGCGTTTGATGTTCCTTATTTCCGCATGCATCATATATATACTGTTTAAACCATAACATATAACATGCACATGAAACAACCATGAAACATCTCAAACACATAACTAAAACGCATCCAGAAACCCCCAGAGTATCAGATCTGAAGACAAAATGCATCTAGAAACCCCTAGTGTATCAGATCTGTGAGACAGGACACTAGATCTGTAGTAGATATCCTGATCAGTAGGATCAAGGATATTTCAATGGTATCAGATATTTAGTCCTTCCAGTATGTGACTAAAGACGATGAGTACAACAGAAGATCCAGATGGCCGTGAGCACGTAGGTGACGAATATGTCACTTACAACAGGCGTAAGGAAAGAAAGCCTAACTTTCCTCCTTTCCCTCCTAGTTTAGAGGAAGAGGAAGAGGCACACCGAGAAGCATAGAGAAGGGTAGAGCGCGAGGCTGAGTGCAAAGCAGAGAGGATGCTAGGAGACATATATGAGCTACTAGAGGGTAGTGGTAAGGCCCCCATGGAACTAGAGGCAACCTTCATGTAAGTTATCAGTGATATGTTAGCTAATCAGCGGACCATGTCACAGTCCTTGGCTCAGGTGGCTGTTAGATTGGCTATGGTGGATATTCTGGGCACCCAAGCGCCACATGCAGTACATGGGAACTCATGGGCAGGCAGTAGACCCTACTCACCCGCTCACACATACACCTTTGCTAGTAGGATTCGCCAACCGTTGTTTCCTAGTTTTTAGAGGGCACCCCTGGTAGCAGCATAGATGCCGATAACACAGAGAACACCCACTCATGCAGAGGACATTGCAGAGTACTAGAGGGAGTATGCAACATTGGGCCATGAATTCCATAAGGATATGACTTTAGTCGAGTATTGTGGACTCAGACTCAAGAACCACCCCAGAGAGCCACAAAGGGGAGGGCCGCAACCACAAAAACAATAGGGGCATAACATTGATTTCATCTAAAAAGTTGGTAAACTCACCATACCTTCTTTTGACGGATCATCCAAATGCACCGCCAAAGCTTGGGTACAAAAAGATAGACACCTACTACAAGCTCAACCAGATGACTGAGTCAGAAGCCATCAATTTCACTACCTTTCACTTGGAGGGTGAGGCACACGAGTGGTGGTATAATGGATTGGTGACACTGGGCCACATTCGCATCACCTCCTACAAAGAATTCACAGAGAGACTCATGGAAATATTTGACAGGAGGGATCCAGAGATCTAGCCCAGTTGAGACAAACTGGCACAACAAAGACATTCATCTTAGAGTTTCAAAGGGTAGTAGTGGCAGTGACAGATATATCCGAGCCCCGACTGCTCATGTTATTCACAGAAGGTCTCACAGAATCCTTGAGAAGATGGGTGAAGGCATACCGGCCTCACACTTTGCAGGATTCCATTTGACGCACTAGAGATTTGGTAGACTCCATGCCAAAAACTAAACCCTTTACCAAACCCTTTGTACCACATAGATACACGGATAAGAAGAATCCTCAAAGGGAATGGAAGGGCAAGCCCAAGTTGGATGATGATACGAGACAAGGGTTGATGAGAAAGAAACTTTGCTTCTCTTGTAGAGACCCTTGGGTCCCAGGGCATAGATGCATGGGAAAGGGACACATCCACTACATTGAAGTGGAATCAGGTAGTGAGGAGGAGGATGAGGATATTGAGGCACCGACATACAATTATTCAGAGGATGATACCACTCATGAGCCAGAGCAACAACCAAAGAAACTTTAGATATCGGCAAGGGAATAACCCACGGAGGAGGCAAAATCTCGTAGAGAGGTGAAAGGGGGAACCATAACCACCCTTTCAGGAATACCTAGGTATAACACTCTCAGGCTTAAGGGCCTTGTACAGGGGGAATGCATGGCAACTTTAGTTGATGGTGGGGCCACCCACAACTTCATAGATGCATCCTTAGTATCCAGGAGGGGGTTACACATAAAGGAGTTTGAGGGATTCCATGTGGGAGTGGATGATGGATACATGATGAAATGTTTGGACATGATCCTCGACCTAGAGGTCAAACTAGGAAACTACACCTTGAAAAACACCTTCTATGTAGTTGACCTATAAGATACTGATGTCATGTTAGGGGTACAATGGTTATATTCATTGGGGGAGATTAGGTTCAACTATCAGACGTTGACCATGAGGTTCAAAGATGCCAGTGGATCGAGAGTTGTGCTGAGAGGCATGTCTACAAGGGCACCTCGAGAAGTATCAGAAAATAGGATGGAGCGGATCATTCGTCACAGTGATGTGGCTTATGCAGCAGAGTGTTTGATCACCACGTGGAAGGATTCCGAGGGTAGGGAGCATTTCCATCCATAGATCAGAGAGCTTCTGGGTCAATATGAGCTAGTATTTGGACCAATACCACCAGGGAGACCACCCGACAGGGGTTTTGAGCACATGATTGAGTTAGAGGAAGGGGCTACATTGATGATTACAACGCCCTATAGGCACCCTAAGAAATTCAAAGATGAGATTGAGAAAGAAATCAAATAATTGCTCGCTATGGGGAACATAAGGCCCAACATGAGTCCTTTTTCATCTTCAATCGTTATGGCACTGAAGAAGATAGCACATTACAGATGTGCATCGATTACATAGTGCTCAACAAGAAAACGATTAAGAATTGGTACCCCATTCCACGCATAGATGAGATAATGGATGAGTTACATGGGGTAGTCTTCTTCACTAAGATTGATCTATGGTTAGGATACCATCAGATCAACATAAGGGAGTAGGACATTGAGAAGACAACATTCCGGTGCTATTTTAGACACTTTGAGTTCTTGGTCATGCCGTTTGGATTGACCAACGCACTAGCCACTTTCCAGATTTGCATGAATCACAGATTTAGAGGAAAGTTGAGGAAGTACCTTCTGGTATTCTTCGACGATATATTGATCTATAGCAAGACATGGGATGAGCATTTGGCACATTTGGGGGAGGTCTTGGATATTATGCAGGCACATTCATTATATGCCAAGGAACCCAAATGTGAATTTAGCATGAGAGAACTATTGTACTTGGGGCATATCATTAGTGAGCAAGGAGTATAGGTTCATCAAGAAAAGATCAGGGCCATTTTGGATTGGCCAACACCCAAGAATCTCACGGAGCTAAAAGGATTCTTTGGGTTATGCAGTTACTACAGGCAGTTCGTTAAGGGATTTTCACAGTTGGGAGCACCACTCACATAATTGACCAATAAGGGTGCTTTTCATTGGACAGAGGAGTCGCAACAGAAATTTGACAAAGTGAAGGAGGTTATGAGCACATGCCCTGTTCTAGACCTTCCAAACTTCTCGCAGTCATTTGTCTTAGAGTGCGACGCATCAGGGGTGGGGATTGGAGCAGTTTTGATGCAGGGGGGCCACCCCATTGTGTTTGAGAGAAGAAATATCAACGAGTCAGAGAGACTCTATCCTATTTACGATAAGGAAATGCTAGCGATCATGCATGCTTTAAACAAATTCAGGTAGTATCTGGTAGGCAACAGATTTGTAGTAAGGACTGATCATAACAGTCTCAAGTATTTCCTAGATCAGAAAGACCTCAGTGAGAGATATAAAAAGTGGGTCTCAAAGATCCAAGCCTTTGACTTTGACATTGAGTATGTCAAGGGAAAAGGGAATATCGTAGCAGATGCTTTGTCCAGGAGGCCAGCAGGATGTTCGATGATGGACATTTGTACAGATTGGAAAGCTCATTTGTTGGTGGAGTACTCCAATTTTTTTTTTCTTGTGAGGTGATGGATGGACATGTGGTTGATGATAGATACCGGGTTCTTGATGACTTCATTTTCTACAAGGACCAGATCTACTTGGTTCCAGAATCTACCTTGAAGGGGAAAATTTTGAAGGTGTGTCACGATTCGCCTACAACAGGGAATCATGGGTACTTCAAAACATATAGACAGATTAGGGATATATTATCATGGAAGGGTCTCAAGGATGATGTGCTAAAACATATCTAGGAGTGCACAAATTTTTAGCAGAACAAGTCCGAGCAGACACACCCCGCAGGGCTGCTACAACCTCTACCCATTCTAAAGAAGAAATGGGAGAGAATTTTTATGGATTTCATTATAGACCTCCCTCGATTGTAGGGCAGGGACTGTATATTTGTGGTGGTCGACAGACTGACCAAATTTGCACATTTCTTTTCCATACCCACAGAATACAAGGCCATACAGGTAGCAGAGTTGTTTTCAGGGAGGTATTTCGGTTGCATGGTTTACCCAGGCAGATAGTCAGTGATAGAGATGGGCGCTTCATCATCGCGTTTTGGTAGGAGCTGTTCAGGTTGATAGAAACAAAGCTAGCTATGAGTACCAACTACCACCCACAGACAGATGGACAAACAAAGATCGTCAACATATGGGTGGAGGGGTATCTGAGGAACTATGTGGGGGGGCCGTAGCGCACATGGGTGAGTATTGTTACAACATAGGTTACCATATGTCCATCAGGATGTCACCATTCAGGTCATTGTACGGATACGATGCACCCTCCTTTGTGGAGACTGTGTTTGGGGACAACAGGGTCCCGGGGGCCAAAGACTGGGTGGAGGAGAGTTAGAGGATTCTGCGGTCAATGAGGGAGAAATTGCAGATGGCTCAGAACCAACAGAAGATATATTCAAACCGACACAGAGTCGAGCGTAGTTTTGAGGTAGGAGATTTGGTTTTTCTGCGATTACAACCATACAGACAATCCTCCTTGAAGAGGAGTGGAGCAGAGAAGTTGAAGCCAAAGTTTTATGGGCCATACAGAGTCATTAGGAGGATAGGCGAGGTGGAATACGAGCTAGAGCTACTGGAGGGTAGGAAGATTCATAACGTCTTTCACGTCTCTTGCCTTAAAAGGGATGTGGGACAACAAATTAGTATTTCAGAGGAGTTTCCACCCTTGGATGAGGAGGGCCAGTTGGAGCTAGTGCCCGGAGGAGGTACTAGAGCAGAGAGAGCGCAGGTTGAGGAGCAGGGTCATCAGGGAGTGCTTGGTTAGATGGAGGAGNCAATGAGGGAGAAATTGCAGACGACTCAGAACCAACAGAAGATATATTCAAACCGACACAGAGTCGAGCGTAGTTTTGAGGTAGGAGATTTGGTTTTTCTGCGATTACAACCATACAGACAGTCCTCCTTGAAGAGGAGTGGAGCAGAGAAGTTGAAGCCAAAGTTTTATGGGCCATACAGAGTCATCAGGAGGATAGGCGAGGTGGAATACGAGATAGAGCTACTGGAGGGTAGGAAGATTCATAACGTCTTTCACGTCTCTTGCCTTAAAAGGGCTGTGGGACAACAAATTAGTATTTCAGAGGAGTTTCCACCCTTGGATGAGGAGGGCCAGTTGGAGCTAGTGCCCGGAGGAGGTACTAGAGTAGAGAGAGCACAGGTTGAGGAGCAGGGTCATCAGGGAGTGCTTGGTTAGATGGAGGAGTCTTCTAGTGGAGGATGCCACATGGGAGGGAGAGCATATTTTGCAGCACCAAGGATTGATGTTTCTCGAGGACATGTAATCTCGGGAAGGGAGGACTGTGATGTCCCGTTCCCAAGAGTAGGCCAACATGGAGTGACTTAGTAGTCTATGTGTTCTCGTAGACTATAGTTAGGCACAAATAGGGAACAAGATGGAGAAATAAGGGTGATTTGGTGGCTAAACGATGAATTAAGCCAAAAATCTTAGGAAAAGTCACTTAAGCCTAAGTCAACAAAGAATTAGAACGAAAAGGTGCTAAAGGGGGACTTAATTAATTAATTATTCACCTTAGGAGGAAAAACACCTAGCTTAAGTGAGGTTAATGGTGAATTAGATTGGGAAGGGTATAAAGGGAGGAATTTGACCTAATTCCTCATTATGCATTGTTATGATTTGATGTTGCGAGTTCCCAGAGGAGGAAAATATTCGACTTCTATTGTTTTGTGGATTTCTGGAGGAAACCACCACCATTGATAGGTTTCAGTGTTGAGAGACACACTCTATCCCATCAGAGATACCATCTAGGTATTTCACTGTGCTATTCAAGAGTATCCAACTTACAGGTTGCGCAACTCCTCTAGTGAGGGCGCAAGTCAGATAAAGGGTTTGTGGAGCTGCTCGAGGTCAGAGCTCATATTTTAGTTTCGTTCCGACCCAGTTGAGATCCAACCTGGGCACATTTATTGAGCCACTTTCCAGTAGATTCAGACGGTGGAATCCTTCATAGTGCATCATTAATCAATTTAGGGCACAACTCTTTTGGAAGGACAATTGGGGTTATAGACGGAGCATCAGAGCAAATATGAGGAAACCCTTCTGACACAATTCCACATTTGGCGAGACGAACGTTTTGAGTCCTATAGCAGCCGATTCCATTGGTGGGATCATTTGGGTCACATCCAGAGTGCCCAGGAGGCGCGCAGACCCCCAGGGGGCGATATCCAGAGAATCAAAGGTCATATTTGTCATCCGACAGTCACCGGTATCATTCTAGAGGCTAGGGCACTTCTATTGGGACAATTTCTGACTCATTCCGATGAGCATAACCTTCCTCCAGTTAGTAGCGGTTATCGTGCTTCTCCGGAACCATCGATTTTTCCGATCTATCCGTGCATGTATCAGATCTGCATTCATCTTCTGATCACGGGTATTTTATGTTATTTTCTTGTATTCCAGTGACGATTCATGAGATCTAACTGAAGGTTATCTCCTATATTTTCAGTATTTCAGTGTATTTCCATACTTGAATCTCATAATACATATTATTGGGCGTTTAATGTTCCTTATTTCTGCATGCGTCATATATATACTGTTTAAACCATAAAATATAACATGCACATGCAACAACCATGAAATATCTCAAGAACATAACTAAAATGCATCTAGAAACCCCCAGAGTATCAGATCTGAAGATAAAACGCATCCAAAAACCCCTAGTGTATCAGATCCGTGAGATATAACACTAGATCCGTAGTAGATATCCTGATCAGAGGGATCAGGGATATTTCAGTCCACCTACCTGCAAAATTTCCATCTCAACATCAAGTATAAGACAGGGGTATCAAATCATGTCGCTGAATTCCTCAAGCGCCCTCCTGTGGCTGCACTCACCACTGTGCTACATTCCTGTGGACATGAGGCATCTGAGTGGCCCCAACTTTATCAGCAAGATCCAGACTTCACCACCACCTATCAGCTCTTGGGTACATGCATGACTGTCACCGATTTTCACATTTAGGAAGGACTATTATTCCATCTGGGCCATCTCTGTGTTCCTACAAGAGAGCGTGCAAATCTGATTTGGGAATCCCACTACAGTGGGATGGCAGGACATTTTGGCATGGAGAAAACTATGGCTGTTCTTTAGAAACATTTTTATTTGCCAAAACTTCGATAGGACGTCAAAAAATATATCAGATCTTGCATTGCCTGTGCCATTTCCAATCCAACCATCAAGAATCAAGGCTTATACACCCCTCTTCCTACTCCCGAGAAGCCTTGGGAATCCATATTAATGGATTACATGTCTGGCCTTCTGTCCACCAAGCAAGGCAATGACTGTGTATTTGTGGTCATTGATCGGTTTTTGAAGATGACCATCCTCACAACCTGCAAGAAGAATATCACAGTGACAGATACTGCCAAGCTCTTCTTCGAACGAGTGTGGGTCCATTTTGGGGTACCATAGACCATCATCTCCGACCGGGACAACATGTTACTCAACACATTTTGGTCGAGTCTCTGGTCACTGTTGGACATGAAACTTACTAAATCCACTGCTTTCCATCCCCAAACAGACAACCAAACATAGGTCGTCAATTAGATGATTGTGCACATCCTGTGCATGTACAACTCTTATAATGCACATACATGGGATGAGAGTCTCCCATATGTTCAACACAGTTACAACAGGGCTCTCCATAGCTCCACCGACCATAGCCCATTTCAGGTGGGTTCGGGATTCCAACCCTTGGGTCCCATTGATGTTGGGATACCTCTTGCCACCACACAGACATAATCTTCCCATGTTCAGTTTGAGATCGACAAATCCAGCAGATTCATTGAGAGGATTCAACACATCTGCCAACAGGTCCAGGAGATTTTGCAGAAATCCAATACTAAGGACAAGCAACACCATGATCAACATAGGGTACATCACCAATTTCACTTTGGAGACAAATTCTAGTTACATTTTCATAAGGAGCGTCTCACAGGGCCCCATCGGAAGCTCCGTCCACTTCGCTATGGGACTTACACTATCACCAAGGCTGTGGGTAGCAATGATTTAGAGCTCAACACTCCACCTTTCCTTGGCCTACACCCAATGTTCAATGTGGACCTCCTTCAACCATGTTTTCCACCATTATTTGACACCTCAGAGATCACATAATGACTGAAACCAATAGAGCTCAACCCTAACTGCATGGAACAAGCATCCATTGATCAAATAGTGGACACACAAGTCAAGGGCACTCGCCAGCAGAGGATCCAAATTTATCGGGTTATCAAGGCAGGGCAACTCCTACACCAAGGAAAGTGGCTCACCCGAAGCCAAATCTAGAAGAAGTTTCCTCACCTGATGGGGGAACTCAACGAAATGGATAACATTGCTTCCGAAGGGGGGGGGGATTGATCCAGGTGGATATTGGTGGCCACCCACCTATTCCAACTGGCTCCTCTTGTCCATTTTTAGTTCAACACATTCTTCTGTACTTCTTTGTAATTGTGGGTTCTACACTTCTGGGGCTGTCTGAATCCCTAAACATATTCTAGGTGGATACTAGTGGCCTCTCACCTAATCCAACTGGCTTAGTTTGTATGTTTTAATGCCAACACATCTTGCTGTACTTCCAGGGCCATTTTGGAGCCCTAAACAATGTTTTTTTAGCTCGCCATAGTCAAACTATAAA
>SNQJ01S0005396.1:69940-85374 GCA_010110895.2 Picea sitchensis | reverse complement strand
TCCAACTGGCTCCTCTTGTCCATTTTTAGTTCAACACATTCTTCTGTACTTCTTTGTAATTGTGGGTTCTACACTTCTGGGGCTGTCTGAATCCCTAAACATCTTCTAGGTGGATACTAGTGGCCTCTCACCTAATCCAACTGGCTTAGTTTGTATGTTTTAATGCCAACACATCTTGCTGTACTTCCAGGGCCATTTTGGAGCCCTAAACAATGTTTTTTTAGCTCGCCATAGTCAAACTATAAACAAAGTCAGAGTTTGATGGTGTAATGTGTATTTCTCTTAAAGACCTTTCCAACGAGCTATCATGCACCTAAAATAGAGGTCATATGCAAAAGTTACGACCCCAGGAAGTTGAGGTACCAACTTACCCATAGGGGCCCACATGAATTTTGGTGTTTCACCTCCCAGGGTTAGGTTTTTGGATGTCTATGGTTTTGGAATTCATGATTAATATCAAAAGGGCCTCTGGAGCCTCATTGTAATCATTCTTCTCAGACAGATGCGCGTAGCAGTCACATCTCTTCTTAGAGATAACTACCACCCTTCGAGCAATTGTTTCAGTTCTGCAGTTTTACAGTTTTAGCCTATTTCATTCATTCAATAGAAGATATTTTTCACTGGACATATGTGTTTCTCTTCATATATCTATGTTTATTGTATTCAGTCTGTTAATCGGTTTGTTCCGTTCCTAAATCCGGATCACAATATGAGGACAAGTGCAGAACAAAGGTGATGTTTAAGATCTTGGAATGATTTCTACAGTGATTTAGACCAATAAAACTTGGCTTTAGCTCCCCCCTTGGTCAGTTGACTTAAGGGCCAAGCTATATGAGAGAACCCCAACACGAACCTGCGATAGAATTTGGCGAGGCCCATGAAGCTACATAAATCTGTCATATTCATCGGGGTTAGCCAATCACGAATGAGTTGGATCTTGGCTTGGTCTACATGCACTCGATGCACATTGACGATGTATACTAAGTATTGGATTCTCTGCATGCGGAATGAACATTTCTCCAATTTGGCATATAACTTGTGTTTCCGCAGGGTGCTCATGACCTATTGAATGTGTTGCAAGTGATTTTCCGAGGTTTGAATGAAGATAAGGATGTCATCCAAATATACCACCATGAAAGAGTTTGTGAAAAACCACAAGATATCATCCATCATCCTCATGAATGACATTGGAGCATTAGTCAAGCCAAAGGGCATGACCAACCACTCGAAGAGTCCTTCTTTAGATTTGATGGCTGTCTTCCATACATTAGTTGATTCTATTGGAACCTAGTGATAACCTGACTTTAGATTGATCATGCTGAAGAACTTGGCACCCTTGATCTAGTCAAGAAGAATGTAAATCAAGGGGATTGAGTATCAGTTGTTGATAATGATTTTATTCAGGGCTCTATAATCAATACAGAGCCACCACGTTCCATCCTCCTTCTACACCAACACAATTGGGCTCCCACAAGGTGACGAGCTTAGTCAAATGTGGCTGTTGTGGATGAGATCATGAATTTGACGCTTTATTTCCTCATTCTCCAAAAGGGAGCATCTATATATTGTACCATTGGGAAAGGGAGCATCAGGTATCAAATCAATGGGATGTTTGACCTGACAAAGCATAGGCACCCTTATAGGTGAAGTGAAGAGGTCTATGTATTCCTCTATAAGCTTGTCCACCCTTTTTTGTTGTGTAGAGAGATATTGTGTTGAAGCTGTGGTGGTCGCAGTGTCCTTTAGTTCCCCTTCTGATCGAACTATGAATAGGAAAAACTTTGTAGTCTGTGAGATTACTTTTCGACACTGTTTTTCCGATATCAATGAAATCGCAACAGTAAGAACTACCTAGGGTACTTGGTAGGGTTGACCCCCCATAGTGATAATGACACTACAGGGTCAAGACTCATAAACAACATGATGTTTCCACATATAAGGTTGTCCTAAAATAACATCACAAACTTCGAGTGGGGAAACATCATACAATACCTCATTTTTGAAGGGATTAATGTTGTAGGACAAGCAACATTGCTGGCTAATGTGAATGTATCATCCCTACCTCAACTAACCAATGGTGTATGATTGGGGGTGTGGCATCATTGGCAGTTTCAATATCTTGATAACCTCGAATGAGATCAAGTTCTTTTGTCTCTCACTGTCAACAATGAAATTCAAAGGGGTTCCCTTCACCCATATCTGTGAATGGAAGAGGCCCTCCGCTTCCTCAGGCTCCTCTCACTCGTTTGGTTGGATATTTAGGGTTGAAATGGTAGCACTAGGTTCCACATTGATGATTTTATTTTTCTTATCCTACTCCAAATCATAGTTTGAGTCAAGGCCCAACTCTTTTTCTTTAAGCTTGACCAAAAACAATTGTTTTGAGTGGCATTCATCTGTGGTGTGCCACGAGATTTTGTGGAACTCACACCACTTTCTAGTGTCCTTCTTCATCTTACTATTACCCTTCTTTTCCTGCAACTTCAAATGGATCTCTTGAGTTTGGCCTTGCTTGCTATGTCCTTTGTTTTGTGAGTTAGGGACAACTTTGCCATGCTTATGTTGTTTCATATTTGCAAACCCGAACTCCCACTTATTTCGTTTCTTAAATGTCTGCTCGATTTTGAAAACATATCGATAAACAACTCCCAATGAGGAGATGTACAATAAATCCATCTCTGTTTGGATGTACCTGTGTAGGCCACTATGGTAGTTTAGAACCAGGTGCTGCTAAGAGTCTATGATACCTAACTTTGAGCATAGTGTATGGAATGTGTTAGTGTATTCTTGCACTGTCTGGTCTCTTTCCTAATGTAGAGTCATCCATCTCGTGTATTGGTCATCATAATTTCCGCCAGGGTAGAACTCCTCCTTGAGGGAATAAGAAAAGGCTTCCCAAGTGGTTCCTGTCTCGAATTCCATAGACTCATATTCGTTATGTCTCTCCCAGTAATGTTCCCACCAATATTTGACAAGGGGGAGGGATTTAAGGAGAGTGAAGGTGATCTTTTCAGTGTTGGAATTTTTTTGAATAGAGTAATACCCATCTAACAAATTCAACCATTTCTCCAAAGCATATGCATTTATCTGGCCTTCAAATAAGGGGATATCAAAGCTAACTTGTACCTTGAAAGGTGTCACACCTCCGAAATGGGTGCTTGTTGAAGGTGCCTCTCCTACCGTCGACAAACGTTGCAGGGTTTGGGTCAATTTGTCCATCATCTCGTTCCATTTTCGCATGAGGCAATCCTTGAGAAACATTTTGAAAGGATCTCCTACTCCATCATCTCTCTTTTCTTTCGCCATGGAAGGTTGCTTGGGCTAGCGAGAGTGGTCACCCCCTAGTGAAACTAGCTCGAGACCCAACTCTCTATACCTTGAACTTGTCGGAAACATGCACTGAGAAATAAAAAGGAGCATACTGATCTGATACCATTGATCCATATTATATTGAGAATGAAATGAGATACAAAAAAAAATACAACAAGGAACACATAAATACAATGAAACCCAACTTGTATTAATGACTAAAATAGTATAATACTGTAGAACACAAATTGACTAGAATGGTGGTAGCTTATTTTTGAAGAGAAAGAGATGTCATCTACCCTCATTCGCAAAAAGATGATTACAAAGAGGCCGAAAAGGGATTTTTATCATGAAGCCTAAAAAACAAAGAGACAAAACCCTAAACATCAAAACCCTAACCCTAGAAGATGAAATGCCAAAAGTATTGTGGGCCCTGAGGTGGTTAATTGATACATCAACTTCCCAGGGGTGCAAATTTTGCATACCATATCTGTTCGGGGTGCACATTAGCTTGTTGGAAAGAACTATCTGAGGATTACAACTTTTGGCCAGGGCTAGTGTAGTGAGGTCAGGGTATACCCAAATGTCCAAAAAACACCATTTAGGCCCTCAAAACGACCCCAAAAGTTTGGGACCTGAACAACCATAGAAAAATTGCCAAGAATATAGAGAACCGTTGAGTCCGTGGAAGAGGTGGGTGGCCACCGATATCCACTTGGATCAGATTTTGAGGTGGTTGTAAGGTCTTTTTGTCACTATGTGTGCATTAGTACAATTAACAATGTCTATAGGTAAATATTCCAATTGGATAGGTTGTGATTATATTGTTTCCCATAGATTGACCTTGATTTCCTTTGTACTTGCCTTTAATTTCACATCTAAGGGGCACCACTAAGGTCAACCAAGTGGCTTTCAAGGAACATTGGAGAGACACTTCTAATAGGAAACATTTGTTCCATTGGTTGACGACATCTTCAATATAAACTCCAAAATTATAGCCACATAGTGGTATGACGTGCACTATATCTCCTTCGTGCACATTTGTAATTGTTCCCATGACAATATAACTAGGACAAAAAGAACATTGATGGACCCACTTCACTTTTACTCCTAAGAACTTAAAGTTGTGATTGTAGTTTGTTTGTTGGGGTAACCTTCTAATTGATTAATACCTTTAACCTTTAACATATAACTTGTTTTGCCTATTGGCCATGGTATTATGTATTTGATTTGCACCAAGGACATGCAATTGCCATAAGAAAATAGTAGTCCTCTCACCAACTCATAGAGTGAGAGAGGTTCCAATATCTTATCTTCTAATAATATGGCACTCTTATAGATTTAGAACAAAATCTATGGCCATGTCTTGTTGATTTTAGTGTCTACGTATTTTACATAGTTTTAAAAAATGCCAATTTATCTTGTGAATATGTATAATTTGAATTCTTTTATTGTCAATGCTTATTGAATAAAAAAATACATTTTCAAAAGCAATATCATTTATCTGCTCCCCATTTTGTCATTCGTAACACAAAATTATTTATTTGAACTTTCTCAATAGTTGGTAATGATCTTTCAATGTTCTCAACTAGTTGCAAGTAATCCCAAATATTAAAGCTACCCTATTCTTCAAACAATGTGTTTGCATCATTTTTTACATAGGGTAATAGAATATTCCCATTAAAACTTCGGTAACATAAATAACAATGCTACCACATCTAATAGTATTGTTGTGCAATTGCTTTCTATCTGATTAAGTTATTCCCTTAACTACTTTTGAACCATATAAACAAAGTCCATACTAATCAAGACATCAATAATATGAAACAACACATAGCCATAATATATATTAATGAACACTTTCATATAAATCTGTCCAAGTATATTTAATACTTCAAACTACAAAATGAAGCACCCATTCCATTTAATTAAGACATTCAATTTTTTTTAATATAAAACAATAAAACATCAATAATATGAAACAACACATAACCATAATATATATTAATGAATACTTTCATATAAATAATCTGTCCAAAGATATTTAATGCTTTAAGCTAGCCATTAATATATGTTAATGAATACTTTCATATAAATCTGTCCTAGGATATTGAATACTTTCATATAAATCTGTCCAAGAATATTTAATGCTTTAAGCTAGCCATTAATATATGTTAATGAATACTTTCATATAAATCTGTCCAAGGATATTGAATACTTTCATATAAATCTGTCCAAAATGATCATATAAATCTGTCCAAAATGAGGCACGCATTCCATTTAATCAAGATATTCAATTTTTATTATTATAAAACAATAAGGAAGCAGTTTTACCACTGAAAAAATATCATAAATCTTAGTAATATATAAGGGGCAATAACTTTTAATATGGAGGGTCCTCATCTCGACAAGAGGATGTGTGAGTATATATATGTAATACATATATTTTAAAGCTTACCTAATTATATTATATTGATATTTCATTATGACATCAGATACTAACAATTGACATGGATGAAGTATGGCACCCATGCTATTAATAGAGAATCAAGTTGTATGGGCAAAGTCTTGAGACGATCTGCTATCCCTTATTTTCGGTTTTGGGATCAGTCAAGGGGAGGGTCCTTGACAAGAGCTAGATATAATCATGCAATTATGATATGGGATCATCAATCAAGGATTTTAATTCCATTCTCTTTTTCATCAATCAAGGATTTTAATTCCATTCTCTTTTTCAATATTATTATCTCTTTCGTTGTATTGAATTGATACGGAGAATGAATTTCATTGGAATATTGTGTACTAGATTAAAACCAACCTTTATTGAAAGTGTGAATATTTTATTTGCTCCTTTATGCTTTGGTTGCTATGGTAATGGGATGAATATTTTATTTGCTTCTTTATATTTTGATTATGCTTTGGTTGCTATGGTATAATGGATATTTTGCTTCATATATATTTTGATTGTTGATGTAGACATTATATATATATATATAATTATATATATATATATATATATATATATATATATATATATATATATATATATATATATATATATATATATATATATATATATATATAATTGAAAATAATTTTTATTGTGTTTAAAGAAATTTTTTACAGTTTAATATGAGGGAGATGTATTATTTCATTTTAATAAATATTCATCTTAAATAAAAAATTAAGTACCCATTTCATATATAAAGCGAGTGAAAGAGAGTGAGAGTAACTAGCAAAAAAAAATATTATTTCATTCCTCTTGAAAAATTTGTAATATCAATGAAATATTTCTCTTTTTGATTTAGGAATGGTTTCTGGACTTAATTGTCCCTTAGAATCATTGGTCTATTGGTTTCTCTAATTCAGACGATTGATCTCTTTGTGAAATGATGTCTTATAAATTATTGGGGAAATTAATCTCCTTGTAGTATTTCTTGTTGTTGATAACCTTGAATGTGATTGATATTGTATATGGATCTTTTGGTCTTTGAATCTCTCTTCCTTAGTGTTCTACTGTGATATGCTCTGGATAGAATGATCTCAACATGGGGGTGTGTTTTTTCTCTCGAGTCTATGGCCAGGAGGAACTTTCCCATATAAACTTAGTTCCCTTTTTAAGAACACCTTATTGATTTATCTCTTTATATTTTTAGGTTTAATTATGGACCAATGAGATACTCAACATGTCTTGGCAAATGCATGAAGTCTTTTATGATGTAAAGATGCACTTAATATTTGTGTGATAATAAGAATGAAATTGATTTAAGAGAAGTAAATTTGTTGAAGGGTTTACTATTAATGATTCTTTCAATGGTTGTATTCAGTCTTTGGATATTAATACTTGATGCATTTGAAGTACTCTCTAACTTGCCATACGATCTCTGCTTAGTGTGGTAGATGTTTAACTTGAATTCTTATTGTAAGCTTTGTTAGTGGCTGTAATTAAATATGTGCATGAACTAAAATGACTTTGGTTATGAATCTCTGTTCATATAGTATGCTATGGTTTGTAGTTATGATAGGTTATGCCTCAGTAGGTGTTGAAAGATTAAGTAATAATAAATTGATGTAGATCTAATATCTTGATACACTTAGTGAATTATGGAATGCCAATGTACAAAATAATGGTAAATGTGTTCAAGCCCTATTCATTCCTTTTAATGGAGTGGGCAATAGTCATAGCTTTTGAGGTCTTGATATTGATAATAAAGCATGTAAGTACTTTATTGATGGGTTATTTTGGAGCACCTTTGAAAGGCTTAATAATTCTAATAAAACTTAAATAAACTATTTCCATGTCATAGATTAAGATCTTGAAACTTAATAACTCTAATAAAACTTAAATAAACTATTTCCATATCATAGATTAAGACCCGACACCAACTTTTTTTTTTTACCATATTTTTTAACCAATATTTCTCTTGCACATTCATCTTCCTTTTATATTGTGTACCTTTTTATACTTTTTTGATACCCAAAACATGGAATTAAGGCTCAAGGTAATGTTTATCATAAATTTTGAAAGTTTCCATTGTTTTTTATTAAATTGTAGATTGATGATAGATTACTCTGTATTTATGTATGTTGAATAATCAATCAATCAAGTGAGAGTTGTTGTAGATCATTAATTCTTCAAGATCATTGATATATAACATTCTTCAGGCTCACTACTACATAATATACTTCATGTGTACTTTTACAGAATGTCGCTACAGGCTTGTTGCTACAGATTCGAGTGTCATGCTTTGTTGCAAGGTGTTGTGGATTTGATGCAATGGATCTACATGTGAGCTGATGCTATTGCAGACCTGTGTGTTGAAGGATATCATTGCAAGTCCATGTGTCCAAATACGGTTAATCTCAACAACATGAAGAGTCAGTGCAACTATAATCAATTGAATGCGCACAAAATAAACCATAAAACTATTATTTAGTTATACTTGCACATAAAATATATTAGCAACCAAATTTGTTCATTTCACAGCTTATATTCCCCGAGAATTGTCCCTCTTCAACTTGGGAATCTATATTTAAGTTGTCGGAACGATTCTCAAGCATGTTCATCAGTGCTCAATTTTGTAATTTGTGGTTATAAAAAGGATATTCATTTTTGATTGGTGAACAATGGAGACCAGGTAAAAAGAAAAGTTATTTTGATGTATGAAACTATCTCTTCATTGAAATACATATGTTTTGTTGAAATTTCTTGCATATATATGACTTCAATTTAGCTTTTCATTCCACAGAGACATGGCTCACTTTCACTTTGCATGTGCAAAGTTGCTGTGTAGATTAGCTTTATTGTTTTATTGATTTGGATTAAATTATTTCATGTTATAGAATCTGGTTGATCTGAATTGGATCCTTGTTAAACTTTTTTTAAACTTTGTAATAAGTATATAGTTGCTTTCCCTTTTGAAAATTTCATAAACATGTTTCTTTGGAAAAATTGGAATAAGAAATAAACCATGTGATGGTTGGCCTTCCAAAGGTATCCCATTAGAAGAATGAAGGCTATAGTGAAGATGAAATGAGAAATGAAAAGGAGAATTGGGGAGTACAATAGTGGAGGCAAGATCAGATGAAATGAGAAATGAAAAGGAGAATTGGGGAGAACAACAGTGGAGGCAAGATCTTGAAGAGTGCAACCTAATTGAATATTCATGGACAAAGGATTCAAGAAGCCCGTCCATGATGAGCGAAGGCATCTCCGAGCCATGCCCATCTACGTTTGCTTAGTGAGTAACAATGTATGAGAATTTTAGCATGCATTGCTCACCCCATTTGTGTGTAATTTGTTGTGTAGGAGGTTGGTCAATATAATACATTGGATAGTGGGGAAAGCCCATCCCTACAAATCTATGTTTTCCATCGTTGAATGGTTTTGGAGAGGGGAAATGAAAAGTTCTCAATCCATTTTTGTTTCAAAAGTTGCTAAATTCATTTCTCTCTCTCCTGTAAATCATTTCCTCTCTCACAGAGGTGAATTTACTTTGTTGGCTTGTGTTCTGAAGTGCCCATGCCTCACATCTCACATCTCACTGGTCAACTTAGTTTTAATTGTTGGATGGTTTATCTGTGCCTGGGTGAGTTCAATTCTACTTGGGAGTTTCTCTCTCACCCATAGGTCAGAGGAAATTCATACGGGTTGCACACAATCTRTACACACCAAGAACTAGTCATTGGGCATTTTACCTACTGCTTGGATGYGYTGTTTACTACTTGGGTGAATTTATAGATCCTTGGGTGTTTTTTTTCTTATTATTGAGCGTCTAAATTCGTCCTTGGATGTTTTTCTCTCTTGYTGAGTGCCTAAATTTTCCCTTGGATGTATTTCCTCACTCCYGAGCCACTAAATCCTCCCACTAAATGTTTCATTTTCTACTGGTTTACTCAGTTGTCAGGATGAACATTATTTATCATTGGATGACTCATTGGATGTCTCAAAGTGTTTCTTTTACCAACTACTCCATGTTTTTACTTTGTTGGGTCATTTGCTTGTAGTTGGGCATCCTCACTGACCATAATAATTCTCTCCACTAAAGTATTGATACAAAAGCTAAAGTTGCAGAAAGTAAAGTTGTGGAAGTGAAAGCTACAAAAGTTGTTGCTCTGGAGGCTATTGAAGTAGTTTGAACTCCGAATTCTACATACATAGAAATTTAAAGATTCACAATGAGCATATGTGTTGGTGAGACAGACGAGCCATAKGCATACTGTTTACGAATGAGATGGTACCAAAGCATGTTTKTTAGATCCCTTGAAGCAACTACCATGGGAAAATCCTTGAATAGGGAGAAGCTATAAAAGTCGRGAGACATGCAAATCCAAGAAGAAATTCAGTATTGGAGGCAAAGAGCAGATGATTTGGAAAACGAGATTGCCAAGTGTCGAGACTCCTTCACTAACCTTAGGGAAGAATTAAACATGAGTAGATTGCAACTCTTGCAATTGGAAAAAAATTCGCTAAGCTGGATAATTGGCAAGAAGAGAGGTTCACCAAGGTCACTTCTCACCTATACTAGGACTTGGCAGTGAAAGAAGAGGCCTTGAAAAAGATAGAAGCAACTGCCCAAGAGACCAAGCAATCCCCTTTTATTTCCATTGCCAAAGCTGATATTATGACAAATGCAAGCATGGTAAACTCACCTTCCAAGACCCCTTTTCAAGAGACCTTTGGTGACATTGAGAAGCACACTAGAGGCATCGGTCCCAAGCCCATGAGACAAATGGACTATGATGGCCAAGGGATAGGCAAGGAAGGCCAAGGGATTTTGAATCTCATTATAGCTCAATAGAGGACCAAGCATGAAGGCCTAGGATTGGTTGGACAAGAATCCAACAAAAGTGCATCTCAAATCACCTTCATCAAGGCAAGAGGAACTGGAAAAGAATCCATTCCCATGGAGGAAAAGGTAGTTGGAGAAGGAGTGTGCAACAAATCACTCAAAATTTCTTGTAGAATCTTGGAAGAGGGAAACAAATAGATGAATCTGCCATCCATATTTTCTCCAAATATTGGGGGACTGAGAAACCAATATGGAAAGCATCATTACAGAAAAAAAAATGTATGAATTAGTTTGTTTCTATTGCAAGAAAAATGGTCATACAACTAGCGATTGTCGAAACTCTAGAAGGCCAAGTAGCTCATGTAGGAACTATTTCCAGTACTATAGTTTGACTAGACATTGGGAGGCCAAATGTTGGAGGCTTCACCTGAAACTCCATCCTAGGAACCAAATGGTCGAGAAGAAAGCTTGGAGAGTCAAGGTCAAGGGGAAATATGAGCTTTTTACAATTTCAACCAAGGGAATAATGGTTGTCCAATGTCCTATCGCAACAACAAATGTCATCTCAAGCCATGATAAGGACAAAAAATTTGTACCAAAGGAAGACCCTATTCAACTCTTGTATTCCATCCTATAGTGGAAGCATCCTTTCTTTGATATTTTCCAGAGTTTGTTTAATGATTGGGGAAGAATATTGAAGGGAGTCGAAGATTTTGGGGACAAAAATCCTTCAATTGGGGAGGTGTGATCTGAATTGGATCCTTGTTAAAATTCTTTTGAACTTTGTAATAAGCACATAGTTGCTTTCCCTTTTGAAAATTTCATAAACAAGTGCCTTTTATTTTATTTTGTATTTTTGGAAAAGTTGGAATCGAAAATAAACCGTGTGATGGTTGGCCTTCCAAAGACCTATTAGACTTAAATATTTTGTTCACTTGAGTTTTTTAAGGACTTCATGTCCAAATAACATCCTAAGGAAAACCATACCAAGGAATTTGCATGGCCAAAATATTAATAGACTCCCTATCGACCAACATACCATGGCTCATGTGACAAGTGAATTTAACTCCTTTCTATAACAACAAGTATGAAAAAGATTGTATTTGTATGTGATTCCTAAATGCTAAAAAAAAACATGTAACTTGTAAAATTTGTTTAATTCTTAGTTTTGCATAAATCGAAGCAATCACACACTTTCATGAAATACTTTTATTCCACTCTTTTTATTATAATCTATAGAATTCATGAATACTGGATGGAAAACAAACTATTCATTACAATCAATCTTTATTAATACAACTTGTGTGCTCAAAATTAAACAATAAAGTGAAGGAACTAAGTTAAACTATCAGTGGTCCGTAAACAGTAGACCTATGGCCGGTCCATCTAACCAACATGGATTCTCATTGTGAATCTTTAAAGTTTTATGTTTGTACAATTCAAAGTTCAAACTACTTCAAAAACCTCCATAGAAACAACTTCTGTAGCCATAGCTTTTGCATCTTTCGCTTCCGCAACATAGAAACAACTTCTGTAGCCATAGCTTTTGCATATTTCGCTTTCGCAACATAGAAACAACTTATGTAGCCATAGCTTTTGCATCTTTCGCTTCCGCAACTTTAGTTTCCGTAACTTTAGCTTCCATTGCAATACTTCAGTGGAGAGAATTCTTACAGTCAATGAGGATGCCCAACTATAGAAAAATTACCCAACAAAGTAAAAACATGGACTAGCTGGTAAAAGCAACACTTCGAGACATCCCAAGAGTCATCCAATGATAAATAACGCTTAGCCTGGTAGCTAAGTCAACCAATAGCAAATGAAACGTTTTGTGGGCAGATTCATCAGCTCAACGGTGGGGAAATACATTAAGGGGAGTGAATTTAGGCACTTAGAAAGAGAGAAAAACGTCCAAGGTTGAATTTAGATGCTCAACAATGAACAAAAATGCCTACAGATCTATAAATTCGCCCTAGCAATAAACAACACATCCAGGTAGTAGGTAAAACACCCAACAACTAGTTCTTGGTGTGTACAGATTCTCTACAACCTGTATGTATTTTGTACAGTCTGTGGGTAAGAGAGAAGGGTAAGAGAGAAACACCCAGGTAGAAGTGAACTCACCTAGGGGCAGAAAAATCATCCAACGATGAAGACTAAGTTGAACGGTGACCATACGAGGCATGGGAACTTCATAACACAATCCAACAAAGGAAATTCCCATGTATGAGAGAGTAAATGATTTACAGGAGAGAGAAAAATGAATTTAGAAACTTTTTCAACAACTATGGATTGAGAATCGTTGATTTCCCCTCTCCAAAATCATTCAACAGTGGAAAAAAGAGAGTTGTTGGGATTGGTTTTATGTATTATCCAATGTATTATGTAGACCAACCTCCCACACAAAAAACCAAAACAAGAAAACTAGAACCATTTTATTATGCTCAAGGAATTCATTACAAAGGGGGTGTTACCCATGATTTTGGTCAATCTTGATGGTGTATTGATGATGGTGTACTCGGGCTCCTCATAAGAACTTTCTCCTAAGAAAAGTGACTTTCATCTCTTCCCAAAAAACTTACTTTTGAAGAGAGTTCGCAGGTTGCTAATATCCTAGGGTGCGAGAATGACCCATTCTCACAGGCCGCCTTCAGCTAGGGTGTGAACTTCTCACACTGTGCTACATAGCTAGGGTGAAAACTTGCTCTCAAGCTTGGAAAAAGATGAAGTCTAGATGGTTCTAGAAGGGAATCTTCTAGAAGAATGGGTTGGCATTCAAATGGTTATCCTTTTACTGGTTTCCCTGATATTGTGGGATCATTCTTATCCAAGTAACCATCTCATTCTCTCATATATATTGATGGAATTCTCATGGAAAAGGTTAAGCAAGATTCATTGGAGAATTGGTGAAAGAATTGTGTGAAGGACTTAGCTTGAACAGAAGTTTGGAGACTCTAGCTAGTCTATCAAGAGGGATTTGATCTTCTTCATACAAGGATTGAGTAAGTGTGTGTATTGGAGCCAAGAGCCACCGAAAGGAAGCTTGCGACATCAAGGCGATTAGGTTGTATCTTCTACTTTCGATTATTATGATACAGTGGCATGTCCTTTTCCCATAAAGTCATTCTCACTTTATTGTGTAATTCCTTGATCATACACATAAGTTGACAGTTGAATATATTTTTCTATCTTCACTTTGGTTGGTTTGTGTTGTCTTGGTCTTGACCTCACGAGAGCACCGGAGCGAAGCGGGAGCAACATAGACCCTAGGAAGCGATACAAAGGTATGTTACTTGTTCCTCCCTACTAGTTAATTCAATGGTCAAAACTTAGGGAAAGAGTCATGTCCTATCCTGTTTTGTTCTAGATCTAGGTGGATCTAGGGAGATCTATTAGTGTTCGCACCTACTGATTAGTCCGATAACAAAATTGGCGACTCCACTGGGGATATAACCCGTTTTCTTTGTGGTTTTTGGTGTTTTTCCTTGGCCATTTGCTCTTGCCTTACCTTTCTCCATTCATATGAATCTCTGAGTCTTCAGGATACCCTGATAGACCCTCTGGGTCCAGAGGCCTCTTCAAATTTTGTGTCTTTTTCCAAATTTTTTTTTAGTTTCAGACATTCTTGCACTGCACTCCACAGTGGCCTGCGAGAATATATTGAGTTCACAGCCTGCTTTTAGGTCCAGTGCGAGGTTCTCGCACTCTGCTCAACGCTGGCCCGCGAGAATGACCCATTCTCGCATTGTGTAACACTGTTAGCCTGCGAACCCTCTTTTCAAAATTTTGGATTTGAGATTTTTGCATTATCAACTGCCCATATCAGTATGGGTGCCTGAAAAGAGCTTCTTGGACCATTGGTTGATGTTTTCTTGTCTACTTTTTTGTGCATGAACAGTCTTAGGAAATCAAAAGCTCTTCCTGCCCATTTTTCTTGACTTTCGTTTCTTGACTTTTCTTGGTAAAGATATACTCGCTGATTTTGGAATCTGAGTGTGCTTATTTAGTTAAGAATCGGCGATCGGTTGAAAGTTGAGCTTCTTTGTCTTTATCATTTGCTCATTATTTGAAAGATCACTTTTCTCATGCAATTGAAAAGACTAGTTTGGTTTTCTTGTTATTTTTGTTTCCATTGAAAGATTGGTTTGGGTTTTTGTCCATTGCTTGTTCATTAGTTTTTGGTTTTCTTCACTCTCACCATCATGGTGTAGGTCCTTTTTGAAAAGTGAACAACGTTTTTCTTTCAAAAGCATTTTCTTCTTCGAAAGTATTGAAAATCAATTGTTGAAATCATTGAAAAAGAAACATTAGAGAATTGTTATTTTTGCGTGATTCGTTGCAATTGCATTTTAAAGGAAATTGTGTATTGTAGTTCAAGGTTGATCCGGAAAACTTCTCTTTCCCTCCCATACATAGGATTCATTGAACGAAAATTGATCTATTTCATTCTTATCCATGCATCGTTGGGTCAGAGTCTCATACAACATCAGTTTCATCTCCACTTCCTTTGAGTAACAACAACTCTTAATAACACTGCGCAATCATAAAATTTAACAAGTATCTCTTTTCTAGGGCTCTATTACACCAACATTTAGCTAGGCTAGCGCTTTGGAATAGGAAGAGAGATACACTCTCCAAAGAACAAAACACACAATAGAATCTTGTGTTATGGAGTGCCAAATTCCATCTACGACATCTTGTCTTGGGAAGCCCTTCTCACACAAGGGTCAAACACGAGGTCGCATTGATATTGACAGAGATACTCACCCTGCTTTGTTGATATCGGTGTAGAGATTGCACGTATTACGGGGATCACCTGGAGGTATACCCACA
>SNQJ01S0005396.1:40879-60234 GCA_010110895.2 Picea sitchensis | reverse complement strand
ATTCATTATTTGAAGCTGGTTTGGGAAATCCATTTGTCTCTCATTCGATTTGCTACAAGGTCATACCCTGTGTCGTCTCTGAGTCAATGCTGCCAAATCATTGGTCGTGTCGTTCATATGTTCAAGAGAAGTTCATTTGAAACCTTTATTGAGTCGGCCATTTGCAGCTGTCCATTCTCTTCGTGTCGGCCTTCCCTATGTCCAATTCAACTTACATCATACTCTGTTTCACCTTCAAAATCTGTTACTCATTTCGTGTCATTGATGGGGGATACATCAAGGCCCTCCTGTGACGAGTTTTGTTCCGTCGACTTTAGCTCATTATCTGGAAACAAGACTTAGAAATTCTTTGGTACCTTGGAACCTGCATGCCTCAATGGCAGGTTTCCTCGCTTTTGACAGTGGGTTTACATCATTGACCCCTGATCAAAAAATTTCGTCGGATGTTTGACCTCAACTCATTCATTCACACTCGATGGATTGTACTAGAGTACCTTGGGATTCATTGAAATTAAAGGTGATTTCCCTCGCACTTGTTAACGGTTTCATCAATGACCGATAATCAAGTGGTTTCTACCTGTTCGACTTCAACTCATGTAATCACATGGTTAGATTCGTATTTTTGGGTGACGAGATTGAAGACCCTGGATATCATCTCTTTGTCCAGGTTGCGATGGAGCATGTATAATTTGCGACAAATATATCCACTTTGTATGTCTCGTGGCTATGTCGTCTTAATTTGAATTTTCTCACATAGATCCACAGTGTATTCCTGGTGGCTATGCTATATTTTTACGGCATGGATCCACAGTGTATGATTGGTGGCCATGACCTATGTCTAAGATGTCATCCATCTGTTATCTGAGTATGGGAATTCCTACCTCATAATTAACATATATGATATTCTGCAGATGCTTGGTTGTTCGCAGGTTTTCGATTAGGTGTGCTCCTGGTTTCCGACACACACATGCAGTTTAAAAAGTCTTTCGCCTGTCACTGATTCCGGCCTCATACTTTGGGGGGCATTCTGTTACCCATGATTTTGGTCAATCTTGATGATGTATTGATGATGGTGTACTCAGGCTCCTCATAAGAACTTTCTCCTGAGAAAAGTGACTTTCATCTCTTCCCAGAAAACTTACTTTTGAAGAGAGTTCGCAGGTTGCTAATATCCTAGGGTGCGAGAATGACACATTCTCGCAGGCTGCCTTCATCTAGGGTGTGAACTTCTCACACTGTGCTACATAGCTAGGGTGCAAACTTGCTCTCAAGCTTGGAAAAAGATGAAGTCTAGATGGTTCTAGAAGGGAATCTTCTAGAAGAATGGGTTGACATTCAAATGGTTATCCTTTTACTGGTCTCCTTGATATTCTGGGATCATTCTTATCCAAGTAACCATCTCATTCTTTCCTATATATTGGTGAAATTCTCATGGAAAAGGTTAAGCAAGATTCATTGGAGAATTGGTGAAAGAATTGTGTGAAGGACTTAGCTTGAACAAGAGTTTGGAGACTCTAGCAAGTCTATCAAGAGGGATTTGATATTCTTCATACAAGGATCGAGCAAGTGTGTGTATTGGAGCCAAGAGCCACCGAAAGGAAGATTGCGACATCAAGGTGATCAGGTTGTATCTTCTACTTTCGATTAATATGATACAGTGGCATGTCCTTTTCCCATAAATTCATTCTCACTTTATTGTGTAATTCCTTGATCATACACATAAGTTGACAGTTGAATATATTTTGCTATCTTCACTTTGGTTGGTTTGTGTTGTCTTGGTCTTGACCTTACGAGAGCACCGAAGCGAAGCGAGAGCAACATAGACCCTAGGAAGCGATACAAATGTATGTTACTTGTTCCTCCCTACTAGTTAATTCAATGGTCAAAACTTAGGGAAAGAGTCATGTCCTGTCCTATTTTGTTCTAGATCCAGGTGGATCTAGGGATATCTGTTAGTGTCCGCATCTACCGATTACTCCGATAGCATGGGGTGAGTGATGCATTCTCAAAATATCATGCATTATTACTCACTAAGTAAATGCAGATTTGTTGTAGCAATCTAAGACAACACATTGCTTATCAAACCAATCCATACCAATTAAGAAATCATATGACCCAAGTGGTATGATGTTCAAATTTTCCTTAGTGCCAACTCCATTCATGTTTATTGGGAAATCCTTGACAAGTTCATTTATTTTTCTCTTGGTTCCAGTGGTCAGATGGATCAACCAAGACTTTTCATGCTTATATCTCTTCAATTTAAACATTTCAATATCTTTGGATCTATATAGTTATGACTAACTCCATAATCAATCAAAATAGCTATGGGTTGATTATCAATTTTACCTTCTACCTCAATCATGTGGGATTGGTAGTTCGTTTGTCTATTTTCCAAGGCTGCATAAATCCCTAGCATGATCCTATCCATGTCATCCATTGTATCAGCTTCTTGAATGCTCTGCATAGTTCTCATACTATCTCTCATGTGAGGACAATCCTTGTACATGTTGTCTCCTTCACATCCCCAACACTTTATCGGCTTCTATCTTAGCCTTTTTCCTCAAGAATCTGTCATTTTCTGATCTCCTTGTGATGACTTCCCTTGTTTATATTATTGAGATTTGTTCTTGACAAATGGTGGTTTGAATCCTTTCTTCCATTGATACATTTTTCTTCTCTTCTTATCATCCCAAGCCTTTTCAAAAACTAGTTTTCTTTTTCTCTGTTCATAAAGATACATAGTTTTTCTCATGGCTTCTACCAAGGTCTTGGGATGATATCACTATAAAAAGAAGGTATCCCACTCACAAATCTTTGTATTTTTAAGCTCTCATCCTTTATGAAGCCAACATACCTCGAAAATTCAAGGAATATTCTCTCATACTCATCCATTATCATGCTTATAATCTTGAGTTCAAAGAACTCTATAGTATCTCCTCCTGAACTTTCATAATCCTTTCATTATCTTCTCTATATCTCTACACTTCTTTTTTCAAGCTTCTCATAGTCTCAACTAGCTCCACCAACTCCACCCTACTTCTTTGTCCATTGGACTCGGTCTCTGCATTTTCCATGCTAACATGTAAAATCCTTGAGCATCATCCATATCTCTACTCCTCATATAGGAACCAAATATGTTTTTCCTGTACCTCTAATTATGCAAGAAATGTGCATTCAATAATTGTTGTTAGAGTTATGCATATTGTAAAATATTTTGTTAATTAGTTTATAGGTCATTCTTCATCTCGATTTATGAAGAACACAAATGCACTAATCCAAATTCTAATTCCTTAGAAACATTCCTCTCTGAATCATCTTTCCAATGAATGTACTCATGCCTCATTTTGACTTCTAAGTGAAAAAGTTATAGCTTTTTGAATTTGCAATTTTTACTCAATTGTGCTCTGCTCTCAGTGGTACAATTATCCGAGAGGCCATTTTTTTCCACCTATAGAAGAAAATCAGTTAGGAATTAGATTTTTTTTGTATCGGGTGTAGATAAAATTTATGATTGTGAATACACATCAATTTTGAGATTCAAAATCTGATGCTCTAGTCAAATTATTTATAAATATGGAATTGACGACATTGTACTTTTACAATTTCTTCAAACTTTAAATTTTTAGCCAAAATTGGTTATCCCCTAGATGGAGAAAAATTAGGAAAAAATTCTTCAAGACAAGGATGTCCATATTGATGAGTAGATAAAACTCGACTACACAATTTTTTTTGGATTGGTGAATTGAGGTACCTTTTCCTCCCCTAAAGATTTCATAAATCCTCAAAAAGTGCCCAGGAATAATGGATTTTTCCCTATTTGAACACCTCCACTCCAAATCCTTTAGAATTTTTCCAGAATCCCATCTAGGTATTTTCATGCCTTCTTTTTAGACTCCCTATAAAAATTTCACTTTTATCTTGGCCCTGGTTACTAAGGACACCCCAGATCTTCAAAACTCACTAATTTTCATTTTTTGGAGAATTGAAGCAAGATTGGACCATGTCCATCACTAACAGTTTTGTATCCCTCATCTGGGCTATCGATCTCAAAATCAAATGCAATCTTGGTGGTTGATTTTTCAAAATCCATTATATGATCCTTTTCTTCTGCCACCATGGACCTTGTTAGTCCACATCATGGGTATGGTCCACTTCATCTGTGTGGATTTTTTCAAATATCCCCTAAAAATTATAATTTTCAAAAACTTCATAATAATTTTTTTTCCCAGAGTTTCTTTCGTGAACTTGAAAATTTTAACTAATCCAAAATGAATCTTGGTTTTTGATTTTCAAGTCGAATGTGATCTTGGCCCTTGATTTTACTAACTCCTCATTTTCCATGAAAACATAAAATTCAACCTTCTAGGCCAAAGTCAACTATGCATCTTGCAGATCAATCCCGTTGATCATCTCCTCAACCATTTTGAGTGCAAATTCGACTTGAATTTGCTTAGAAATTTGGGGATTTTACTCCAGTTTCAGAAATTTCCCCAAATTTTTCATAGATGAAAACTCTACAACAATGATTTTTCCAAATTCGCGCTAGTCTTTGGCCCATACAGGTCTAGTGTTGAACTAAAATATTTAATACCACTTTGTAGTTCCCCCACTACTGAACCCATATTTTTTTTTTGATACCATTAAAATTAAATGTAATGCATCATGCTAAAAACACTCATGCATCTAACAACATTTTTAAAACATGAATGCAACTAAATTAAAATTCACATGACAACAAATAAATTGCTTAAAACTCAGAGTATACACACAATAATTAAAACCCATAAACAAGATAGTGAAACAAAGATGAAAAACACTTATCTTTTTAAAGAAAATGTGCAACTAGATACAGAGGATGGATGTTCCACCAAACTGTATATTTTCTACTACAAATATCAACAAAAAATCACCCTTGATATGGGGCTACGAATCCACAATAAATGATGTCTCAAATGTCCACTCACAACCCAATATGACCTACAACAAATCGATTTTCCTACAAGTATCCCAATCCAACAGATGTCTTCCCCTCAACCTAGATAACCCAAGGAATGGGATCCCCCTTCTCTGTACATAGTCCCTTAGGCATTCCCACTTCCCTATGGGGCTCCAACGTAGGTTGGATAGAAATCTCTCTTACTAGGGACTAGAGGGATGCTAGCTGCCACATGAAAATGTTGAGTTTTGTAGCATCATGAGGTATTCCCACAAGAGGCCAAGGTGTCAGGCATGTTGGAATATTTTTTCGCACTAGATTAACCTTTTTTTTCAGTGGAATCGAACTTGGAATGAGGCTAGGGCCTCATGGGAAATTTAATGGGCTTTGGGAGCTTGTGTTGGGGTTTCACACCCACAAAGAGGAATTAAATATTCTAATTAATTGTTGAGTTTAGAAGGGGTGCCTAAACTAACTCATAAGACTCCTATAGAAGGAGAGGAGAGATTGTGACAAATCTCATTGTGTCATTATGGAGTTAGCATAAGTGAGAATGCACTTGTGCTAGGAGCTTGGAAATTTCAGCAAGGGAAATTATGCAATTGTGCAAAACTTGGCCTAGGGTTTCTTGGTGATTTTGTGTTTCTGTTTTTAGCCAAGGAAGGATTATTTCTCAACCAGGGAGAGAACACATTTGAGGAAGAGGAAGAGAAGAAACCACATGTGTGGGATAAGGTACATGCCACATGTGTGGATCAATCCACATGTGTGAGGAGAAAACAACCATACAACCGCATGTGTGAGGGCAGAGGGAAACCACACATGTGATTTTCTGAGGGAGTTTCGGGCCACACATGTGAGAAATTTTGGGTAGGTACATGGGGTTTGTACTACTGACGTCTGCATCCATACGAATGATATCAACAAATGTACAAGTGGAAGTTGAGCAGATTTGCAGGTATATGAAGTTTTCAAAAATTTTGCTGAGGTTTGGTTTGCTGATTTTTCTGGTTTTTGGAGGACAAGGTTGTACTCAGTTTTGGTGTAATTGTGATAACTGGGAGGGCTAGTTTTAACCCTAAGAATTTCTAAATTTGACAAAGTTACAAAACACAAATTTTACATCTCTTGTGTAATGATGATTCATCTCTGATCTTGTTGTTTCCAGTGCATATATTTCAGTCAATAATTTTCAGTGTAAAATTGTTCATTGATAACAACTAGGGTTTATTGTTAGCTCACTAGGAAACAATATTCAGATATGAAATTATTCTCATAGAGTTGCATGTGAAAATTGACATGGTATCAGAGCTGAGGCTTTGAAGAAAAGTGGATCATCTTGAGACACATTTTGCTACAACGCTGGAAGATTGTTGTTCTTGTTCTCATTTTAAGGCTAGGGTTCTCATTCTATTAGAAGAAAATGACCTCAAGGAGTTTTTTGAGAGTGTGCTTGTAAGTCCTATTGATTCATAGGAATTGAAAGCTCACAAGAAGAAGGAAGTGAAGGCCAAGTGAGTGCTGCTAGAATCCATGAGGGATCACCCGATTCCTTACATTGCTGAGAAGATATTTGCCAAGGAAATGCATGATTCTTTGGTAGATTTATACCAAAATGTTAATAGAAGCAGGAAGTTGCATTTGAAGAAACATGCTCAAGTTGTCAAGATGTCCAGTGAAGACACAATTGTGAACTATCTTATGAATATTACAAAATTTTGAGATCAGCTTGTGGCCATCAATGATAAGGTGGAGGATGTTGAGTTGGTGAATGTAGCATTGAGAGGTCTTCCCAGGTATTGAGAACCATTTGTGCAGGGGATCTGTGCATAAGAGAAGTTACTAGAATTTAATAGATTTTGGACTGATTGTATCCAGGAGCAGACTCAGTTAGTATCTAGTGATGATTTGGATGGTGTGGTGAAGAGTAGAAATGATGAGAACCAAGCTCTTGTAGCCCGCACTAGGAAGGGAAGATGAGGTTCTCCTTGGAGAAGGGGTTCTCCCAAGAGAGAAGCATCTCTAGTACCATGAAGGATGAAGGATCTTAGAAAGATCATATGTTTTGAGTGTCATGCCTATGGTCACTATGATTCACAGTGTCCACATCAGAAGGGAAGGGGAAGAAGGAAACATGCATCAACAATGAAGGTTGATGAGGTTAAAGATGGATTTCGAGGAATATTTTGTTGGTCTCCACCCTTTCAGATACAATTTTCTGCAGGGGGAATTGGTTTGTGGATAAAAAAACATCTTGAGATATGAAAGGTGCACAAGAGTTGTTTGACAACTTCAAAGAGACTGGCTCAGACTTGTGTGTGGATATCGGTATGTGAAACAAGTGTTCATTATGAGGATATGGTACCATATCATTCAGACTGGATTTAGGAGAAGTGATGAGGGTGTCAAATGTGTTATGGGTGACAGAACTCAGGAGGAGTGTTCTCTTAGTATTGGAGATTTAGAAGAAGGGATATAGGATATTGTTTCGATATGGACATGTGTTGTTTGTTCCCAGACGATATAACTTCAGATCAGTGTAGGTTCTTGGAGTTAGAGAGGGAAACCTATATAGGCTGAGGGGATAACCTATGCGTGTTGTGGCCAATAGGAGTAGAGAGATAGATGAGGAGGAGCATGTATCTCTACCAATGGTGAGGTAGGTGGCCCCACCAACAACATAGGTATAGAGGGAGGAAATATCTCCACCATTGGTGAGGTAGGTATCCCCACCAACAATATAGGATCAAAGGGAGCAAGATTTCATAGGGATTGAACCCTTAGGATCCAGTGGGGAGGAGTATCCTCCCAAGATTGTTCATAGGAAATTGGACTTCAAGGGGAGTCAATAGGCTTAGAGGGAGCATCACTCATCCAAAGGGAGTCTAACTTCAATTATAGGTGTAAGAGAGGAGTCTTCCAAGCAATTTTCATGGGTTGAGGAGGCCAGACATGAGGCTCTAAAGGAGGATTCTAAGAGAAATACATCGTCCGTGAAGGACCCATATTTTCTAGTAGGATTTTCCTCAGTGATTGAGGATGCAATCAATCAGGAGGACTAGAGAGTAGGATTTGTTTCAATGACCAAGGATGCATCTAGTCAGGAGGATTGGAGAGCAATATTTTCTTTAGAGAAAGAGGGAGAAGTCAATCGGGAGGATTGGAGTGTAGTTGTGGTAAAAAATGTAGTACATGAGACAGATTCACCTCCAATGTGGGAGACATAAGTACATCCAGATGTTGGAGGATGTAATACCTCCCTCGCTAAGAGGGAGTGTTGATTTTTGTAGCACCAAGAGGTATTCCCACAAGAGGCCAAGGTGTCAGGAATGTGGGAATATTCACTGGCACCATAGTAAGGTTTCGTTTCAGTGAAATTGGTCTTGGAATGAGGCTAGGGCCTCATGGGAAATTTTATGGGCTTTGTGGGCTTGTGTTGGGGTTTCACACCCACAAAGAGGAATTAAATATTCTAATTAATTGTTTAGTTTAGAAGGGGTGCATAAAGTCACTCATAAGACTCCTATGTAAGGAGAGGAGAGATTGTGACAAATATCATTGTGTCATTATGGAGTCAGAATAAATGAGAGTGCACTTGTGCTAGGAGCTTGACAATTTCAGCAAGGGAAATTGTGTAATTGTGGAAAATCTGGCCTAGGGTTTCTTGGTTATTTTCTGTTTCTTTTTTCAGCCAAGGAAGGATTCTTTCTCAGCCAGGGAGAGCACATGTATGAGGAAGAGGAAGAGAATCAGACACATGTGTGGGAGAAGGTACAAGCCACATCTGTGGATTAATCCACACGTGTGAGGATAAAACAACCATACATTGACTGCACATGTGAGGGTAGAGGGCAACCACACGTGTGATTTTCTGAGGGAGTTTCAGGCTGCACGTGTGAGAATTTTTGGGTAGATACAATAGGTTCATAATGATGACATAAACTTACGTACGACTGACGTCACCAAGTGTACATGTGGCAATTGAGCAGATTTGTAGGTAGAGGAAGTTTTCAAAAATTTTGCTGAGGTTTGGCTTGCTGATTTTTCTGGTTTTTGGAGGACAAGGTTGTACTCAATTTTGGTGTAATTGTGACATCCGAGAGGGATAGTTTTTACCCCAAAAATTTATAAATTTGACAAAGTTACAGAACATAAATTTTGCGTCTCTTGTGTAATGATGATTCATCTATGATATTTTTGTTTCCACTGCATATATTTCAGTGTAAAATTGTTCAGTGATAACAACTAGGGTTTATTGTTATCTCACTCGGAAACAATATTCAAATATGCAATTATTCACATAGAGTTGCATGTGAAAATTGAAACGGTATAAGAGCTAAGGATTTGAAGAGAAGGGGATCATCTTGAGATACATTTTGCTGCAACGATGGAATATTGTTATTCTTGTTCTCATTCTAAGGATAGGGTTCTCATTCTATTGGAAGAAAATGACCTCAAGGAGTTTTTTGAGAGTGCAAGTCCTACTGATTCGTAGGAATTGGTAGTTCACAAGAAGAAGGAAGTGAAGGAAAAGAGAGTGCTGCTAGAATCCATGAGGGGTAACCTGATTCCTGACATTGCTGAGAATACATTTTCCAAGGAAATGTATGATGCTTTGGTAGCTCTATACCAAAATGGAAACACAAACATGAAGTTACATTTGAAGCAACATGTTCAAGTTGTCAAGATGTCCAGTGAGGACACAATTTTGAACTATCGTATGAAGATTACATAGATCCGAGATCATCTTGTGGCCATTGATGATAAGGTGGAGGATGTTGAGTTGGTGGATGTAGTGTTGAGAGGTATTCCTAGGTCTTGAGAACCATTTTTGCAGGGGATCTGTGCATGAGATAAGTGACCAGAATTTGATAGACTTTGGTTTGATTATATCCAGGAGGAGACTCGGTTAGTATACATGGATGATTTGGATGGTGTGGTGAAGAGTGGAAATGATGAGAACTGGGCCCTTGCAGCCTACACTGGGAAGGGAATATGAGGCTATCCTGGGAGAAGGGATTCTCCTGAGAGAGAAACATATCTAAAACCAGGAAGGAATATGGATCTTAGCAAGATCATATGTTTTGAGTGTCATGACTATGGTCACTATGCTTAACAGTGTCCACATTGGAAGGGAATGGGAATAAGGAAACATACATCAACAACGAAGGTTGATGAGGTTACAAACATGATTTAGAGGGATATTTTGTTGGTCTCCACCCTTTCAGGTACAATTTCTAGTAGGGGGACTTGGTTTGTGGATAATGGAGCATCTTGAGATATGGTAGGTGTACAAGATTAGTTTGACAACTTCACAGAGTCTGGCTCAGACTTATGTGTGGAGATTGGTATGGGAACCAAGCATTCAGTACAAGGATATGGTACCGTATCGTTCAGAATGGAGTCAGGAGAAGTGATGAGGGTGTCAAATGTGTTATGGGTGCTATAACTCAGGATGCGTTTTCTCTTAGTATTGGAGATTGAGAATAAGGGATACTAGATATTGTTTCAAGATGGAAAGGTGTTGTTTGTGCCCAAATAATCTAGCTTCAGATAAACGAAGGTTCTTGGAGTTAGAGAGGGAAACCTATATAGGATGAGGAGATAACCTATGCATGTTATGGCTCACAGGAGTAGAGAGATAGATGAGGAGGAGCATGTAACTCCACCAGTGGTGAGGTAGGTTTCCCCACTAGTAGCATAGGTACAGAGGGAGCAGATCGCTCCACCAGTGGTGAGGCAGGTGCCCCCACTAGTAGCATAGGTATAGAGGGAGAAGATATCTCCATCAGTGGCGAGGCAGGTAGCCCCACCAATAGTACAAGATGAGAGGGAGTGAGAGTTCATAGGGATTTATCCCTTAGGATCTAGTGGGGAGGAGTAGCCTCCTAGGAATTTTTAGAGGAAATTGGACTTCAAGGGGATTCAGTAGGTTCAGAGGGAGCATCACTCATCCAAAAGGAGTCTACCTTCATGTATAGGTGGAAGAGAGGAGTCTTCCAAGCAAATGTTATGGGTTGAGGAGGCCATATTCGAGGCTTTGAAGGAGGGGGATTCTAAGAGTAGTATATCTCCATGAAAGACCCATTTTTTATAGTAGGATTTTCCTCAGTGACAAAGGATGCATCCAGTTAGGAGGACTAGAGAGTAGGATTTGCTTGAATGACTGAGGATACACCCAGTCAGGAGGATTGGAGAGAAAGATTTACTTTAGATACAAAGGGAAAATCCAATCAAGAGGATCTGAGTGTAGTTGTGGTAAAAACTATAGTACATGAGATAGAGTCACTCCCAGTGTGGGAGACATAAGTGCATCAAAATGTTGGAGGATGTAATACATCCCTCGCTAAGAGGGAGTGTTGATTTTTGTAGCATCAAGAGGTATTACCACAAGAGCCCAAGGTGTCAGGCATGTGGGAATCTTCACTGGAACTAGATTAAGATTCCGTTTCAATGAAATTGGCCTTGGAATGAGGCTAGGGCCTCATGGGAAAGTTTATTGTATTTGTGGGCTTATGTTGGGGTTTCATACCCATAAAGAGGAATTAAATATTCTAATTAATTGTTTAGTTTAAAAGGGGTGCCTAAACTCACTCATAAGACTCCTATATAAGGAGAGGAGATATTGTGAAAAATATCATTGTGTCATTATTGAGTTAGCATAAGTGAGAGTGCACTTGTGCTAGGAGCTTGGAAATTTCAGCAAGAGAAATTATGCAATTGTGGAAAATATGGCCTATGGTTTCTTGGTGATTTTTTGTTTTTGTTTTCAGCCAAGGAAGGTTTCTTTCTCAATTAGGGAGAGCACACGTAAGAGGAAGAGGAAGAGAAACAACCACATGTGTAGGAGAAGGTACAAGCCAAACATGTGAGGAGAAAACAACCATGCAATCACACATGTGAGGGAAGAGGGCATCCACACATGTGATTTTCTAAGGGAGTTTCATGATGAACATGTGAGAAGTTTTGGGTAGGTACAACATGTCTGTATTGATGATGTAAACATACGTACGAATAAGGTCAAAATGTGTACATGTGGCAACTGAGCTATTTTGCAGGCAAAGGAAGTTTCCAAAATTTTTGTTGAGGTTTAGTTTGCTAATTTTTCTTGTTTTTGGAGGACAAGGTTGTACTCAGTTTTGGTGTAATTGTGACAACTAGGAGGGCTAGTTTTTACCCTCAGAATTTCTGAATTTGACAAAGTTACAGAACAAAATTTTTTCTTCTCTTGTGTAATGATGATTCATCTTCGATGTTGTTGTTTCAACTGCATACATTTCAGTCAATAAYGTTCAGTGTAAAATTGTTCARTGATAACAACTAGGGTTTATTGTTAGCTCACTAGGAAACAATATTCATATATGAAATTRTTCACATAGATATTCATGTGAAAATTTACATGGTATCAGAGCTAAGGCTTTGAAGAGAAGGGGATCATCTTGAGACACATTTTGCTGCAACACGAGAATATTGTTGTTCTTGTTCTCATTCTAAGGATAGGGTTCTCATTTTATTGGAATAAAATGACCTCAATGAGTTTGTTGAGAGTGTGGTTTAAAGTCCTAATGATTCACATGAATTGGAAGCTCACAAGAGGAAGGAAGTGAAGGCCAATTGAGTGCTGCTAGAATCCATGAGGGATCACCTGATTCCTCACATTCTTGCGAAGACATTTTCCAAGGAAATGTATGATGCTTTGGTATCTCTATACCAAAATGGAAATACAAGCATGAAGTTTCATTTGAAGAAACATGTTCAAGTTGTCAAGATGTCTAATGAGGACATAGTTGTGAACTATCTTATGAAGATTACACAAATTCAATATCATCTTGTGGCCATCGATGATAAGGTAGAGGATGATCAGTTGGTGAATGTAGCGTTGAGAGGTCTTCCCAGGTCTTGAGAACCATTTGTGCAAGGGCTCTGTGCACGAGAGAAGTTACCAGAATTTGATAGAATTTGGAATGATTGTAACCAGGAGGAGACTCGGTTAGTATCCAAGGATGATTTGGATGGTGCGGTGAAGAGTAGAAATGATGAGAACCAAGCCCTTGCAGCCCGCACTAGGAATGGAAGATGAGGTTCTCCTGGGAGAAGGGATTCTCTCTCGAGAGAAGCATCTCTAGAACCAGGAAGGAAGAAGGATATTAACAAGATCATATGTTTTGAGTGTCATGACTAAGTTCACTATGCTTCATAGTGTCCACGCCAGAAAGGAAGGGGAAGAAGGAAACATGCATCAACAATGAAGGTTGATGAGGTTACATAAAATATTCAGAGGGTGATTTTGTTGGTCTCCACCCTTTCAATTACATTTTCCAGCTTGGGGACTTGGTTTGTGGATAGAGGGGCATCTTGAGATATGAAAATTTCACAAGATTTGTTTGACAACTTCATAGACACTGGATCAGACTTGTGTGTGGAGATTGTTATGGGAAACAATCATTTAGTATGAGGATATGGTACCATATCATTTAGCCTAGAGTCAGGAGAAGTGATGAGGGTGTCAAATGTGTTATGGGTGATAGAACTCATGAGGAATGTTCTCTTAGTATTGAAGATTGAGAAGAAGGGCTACCAGATACTGTTTCGATATGGACATGCGTTGTTTGTGCCAAGACAATATAGCTTTAGATAAACGAAGGTTCTTGGATTTAGAGAGGGAAAACTATATAGGTTGAGGGGATAAATTATGCGTGTTGTGGCCAACATGAGTAGAGAGATAGATGAGGAGGAACATGTAGCTCCACCAATGGTGAGGAAGGTGGCCCCACCAAAAACACAGGTACATAGGGAGAAGATAGCTCCATTAGTGGTGAGGCAGGTAGCCCCACCAAAAATAGAAGCTTATAGGGAGTGAGAGTTCATAGGGATTCATACCTTAGGATCCAATGGGGAAGAGTATCCTCCCAGGACTGTTCAGAGGAAATTGGACTTCAAGGGGATTCAATAGGCTCAAAGGGAGCATCACTCATCCAAATGGATTCTACCTTTAGGTAAAGATGGAAAATACGAGTCTTCCAAGAAACTGTCATGGGTTGAGGAGGCTAGACATGAGTCTCTAAAGAAGGAGGATTATAAGAGAATTATATCCTCCATGAAGGGCCCATTTTTTATAGTAGGATTTTCCTCAGTGACTAAGGATGCAACCAATCAGGAGGACTAGAGAGTATGATTTTCTTCAATAACCGAGGATGCAACCAGTTAGGAGGATTGGAGAGCAATATTTTCTTTAGCGATAGATGGAGAATCCAATAATGAGGATTGGAGTGTAGCTGTGGTAACAAATGCAGTAGAAAATACAAAGTCACTCACATTGTGGGAGACATAAGTATATCCAAATGTTGGAGGATGCAATACCTTCCTTGCTAAGAGGGCGTGTTGAGTTTTATAGCACCAGGAGGTATTCCCACAAGAGGCCAAGGTGTCAGGAATGTGGGAATATTCACTGGCACCATATTAAGATTTCATTTCAGTGAAATTGGTCTTGGAATGAGGCTAGGGCCTCATGGGAAAGTTGATGGTCTTTGTGGGCTTGTGTTGGGGTTTCACACCCACAAAGAGGAATTAAATATTCTAATTAATTGTTTAGTTCATAAGACTCCTATATAAGGAGAGGAGAGATTGTGAAAAATATCATCATGTCATTATGGAGTTAACATAAGTGAGAGTGCACTTGTTCTGGGAGCTTGGAAATTTCAACAAGGGAAATTCTACAATTGTGGAAAATCTAGCCTAGGGTTTCTTGGTGATTTTCTGTTTATGTTTTAAACCAAGGAATGTTTCTTTCTTAGTTAGGGAGATAACACGTGTGAGGAAGAGGAAGAGAAGAAGTCACACATGTGGGATAAGGTACATTTCTCATGTGTGAGGCAGTCGTACAGTCACATGTGTGAGGAGAAAACAATCGTACAACTGCACATGTGAGGGAAGGGACACCCACACATGTGATTTTTTGAGGGATTTTTAGGCCACAGGTGTGAGAATTTTTGGACAAGTACAACATGTCTGTACTTCTGATGTCAGTAGCCATACGAATGATCTCAACAAGTGTACAAGTGGCAGTTGAGCAGATTTATAGTAGGAGGAAGTTTCCAAAATTTTCGCTGACGTTTGGTTTGTTGATTTTTTTGATTTTTGGAGGACTATATTGTCCTAATTTTTGGTGTAATTGTGATAGCTAGGAGGGATGGTTTTTACCCTCAAAATTTTTGGATTTGACAAAGTTACAAAACCAAAATTTTGTGTCTCTTGTGTATTGATTATTCATCTACGATCTTGTTGTTTTCACTGCATATATTTTGGTCATTAATTTTCAGTGTAAAATTATTCAATGATAAAAACTAGGGTTTACTGTTAGCTCATTAGGAAGCAATTTTCAGATATGAAATTAGTCACATAGAGTTGTATGTGAAAATTGACAGAAAAAACACAACAATAACTCACTACTCTAGGGGAAACTCTCACACATAAATATCACTCTACAGGACTAACAACCTGTGTCTTCATGTATCTATAGCTCCAACAAGCTACCCGTAACACCTATTATGGCCACCTTCAAGGTTAAACACTAAAAAATCCCTTCTTGTCCCAAAAATGTCCATGTAAAAAATTCCTACCATATCGATGTAAAAACTGCCTACCCATGCATGTTAAATCTTAAATTCCTCAATGTTGATTGTACTTAGCCCCATGCTTTCAATAACTATGTGAAGTGAATTTTCACACCCACCCTCTTACACATGTTTTAATGATTGGGGCTTTGATATACTCAAAAGGAAATTATAAGGTTTATATACAATAATAATTTTAGAAAGTGGGTTATGGGTGGTAGGTTCGGGGGGTCATCTATGATCCCATAGGAAAAAAAGAACATCAATTCTCATGGGGATTAGGATGCAAAACCAACAATCAAGTGAAAGTCTTGGATGCATTCAAAGGATTGTCTCTGATTCCTAAAAATAAAATGCAGAGCGTCATCACGATGGGAAACTCTAAGATAGTGATCATAAGTATGAGAGACACCAGTCAGTATAACAACTCCAAATTGCATGGGTGGTAGGTCTGGGGGTCATCAACAATGGCGATCCCATAGGAAAGAACATCAATTCTCATGGGGATTAGGATGCAAAACCAACAATCAAGTGAAAGTCTTGGATGCATTCAAAGGATTGTCTCTGATTCCTAAAAATAAAATGCAGAGCGTCATCACGATGGGAAACTCTAAGATAGTGATCATAAGTATGAGAGACACCAGTCAGTATAACAACTCCAAATTGAAAGGAATATACAAAAAAATAAAACTTGAAAAGGCAAATTCCGGAAGTATAATATTTCCATATCCTTACACATCACCAACAAGAAGGATTTGTTGGCCTAAGAATACAAACTCATGAAACAAGGAGAGATAAATGACAATGAGAAAGATGTTGTCCCACAATAGCTTACAAAATAATCTATCCTATTCGATGGATCAAACCAAAATCCCATCTACAAGCCTTTAATTCCAAGCATATGAAACTCCTCCTCGCATGTGGCCCACCATATTGTTCCATGATGAAGAGCTTAATAAAGCAGGTCAATCAACAACTCGCAACAAATCTCCAGAATGAAATACAAGTCCAAGTGGATACATAACTCAAATTAAATTAGCTAGGTTTTTTAACTACTAGTGTAATTGTCCTTCATAATATTAGAAACACTCTATTGATCATGCTTTTAAGAGTAATTTTTAGGACTATGAGGAATTTATCTCCTCCTCTTTTGGAAAACATGCCTAGTATGACTTTGATGTACTCTATGGTTGGTTTTAGCTCTGCTACAACCTTCTTTTAATACAAACTATTACTCGTTTTTGTTAAAAAAAAGTAATTTTAGAATGTTGGTTGGGATTAATAGACATGAATAATTCCCCCGTGGACCCTTTATTAGACCTTCCCCTTTCTCGTGGAAACTTATTCCCATTATCCATCTATGTCCATCTGCAATTATTGTTACATTTTATTTTATTATTACAATATACAATGTTTACATATTACATAATCAAGCTGACCATACATCATAGTTACATTATACATCACTGTCACAAGGATTAAAAATAGGATGTTACATATGCAAGAAATGATGATATTGGTTAATGAAAATCGGATTAGTGGGAGTACCTAACATGCTAGTTTGAAGACGTCTATATCTGAAAGGGATAGGGTGAAGGAACCTACCATGTGTATGAAAGAGATACAAAGAGCCTCTTGATAAATACCTTCACACATGAAACTGAATACTCGAAGTGAAAGTACTGATAATAAGAAATATGATAAGGAAAACATAGTCAACAAATGTAGGTAATGAGCTTGCATAGATGTTTCTTAAATTTTGGTGGGTAAAATGGCCCCTAGATGAATTTTTTTTGGGACTTGCTAAAGGAGGATGGGGAATGACGAGTTGCCATAAAATACACTCCTTGAAGGAGGCTGAGGAACCATGAGGTTTTAAAAAATTCACTCTCTAAAGGAGGCTAGGAAACCACGAGTTCTTGTAAAAGACACTCCTTGAAAGAGGTCATGGAACCATGAGTTCCTAAAAAAGGCACTCCCTTAAGGAGGCCAAGGTACTATGAGTTCGTAGAAAAGAAACTCCTTGAAGGAGGCTATGGAACCAGGAGTTCCCATAAAAGGAAACCCTTGACGGAGGCTAGGGAACCATGAATTCTCATAAAAGTGTTGAACCCCTTTTGTTATTCCCCTTTATTTATATTTTCCCTTTTTCTTTTCTTACCTCTTCTCTTCCCCTTCTATAATTTTCCTTCTCGAATCTCTCATATCCCCCTTTTCCCTTTTCTTTGTTGTATCAAGATTACCACAATTAGTCGATTTCACCATGTTAATGAACTTTCACACTCGCAAAATTTCGGACTTGAATTATGTTCCCTTTACCCATATATCAGTCAACCCAACACTTAGTTTATTTTGGCATCGCGAACTTTCGGACTTGCAGACTCACAGACTTACATGTTGTGCTTCCACTTCTCTCATAGTCCGCCCGACGTATCTCAACACTTAAACATTTCACTTATTTAGACTTTCAAACTCATGGACCTTCAGACCCACAAACTTGCCTTTCAATTCTAATCGATCACTCTGACTCTCCACTGTCACATGTCCCTTCTTTCACTTTTCTCGAGTCACATTTAATGCTATCTTTACGGAATTAACTACTAAATTCATTTCTGAAATGACCATTAATTAATGGTGTTTATATTGAGGAAACTCACATTTATTTCGAGCTAATGCTTTCTTCGAAAGAAAATATAACTTAAAATCGTTTTACTTTGCAAAGTAATATTACAAGAGAAGATCACCATCCCTGTGAAGTTAGTCATGAGAAAACAACAGTTTTGTGGAGATACCTTGAACCTCTTCGCTAGAGAAGAACATAACTATCATTGGTCCCGGTCGTATTGGTACTATTCAAATTTTTCGGGTAAAGAAAACAACAAGGTGTGGACTTCATGGATAGTTCTTGCAGGTTGAATCTCAGAGGTCTTTGAATGAAAAAATATCGTCGCCTGGTCCATTGACAAGTTTATCCATAATTGAAGAGTGATATCATTGCAGAGTAGTTCTCTTGTTTCCTTAGCGCCTTCAATATTTAGGAAGATGTTGAAATTACCGAAGCCGAACCTAGTTTACAAAGGGGAGGAAGCCAAGAATTTTTTGAAAAGAAAAAATAATGGAATCAAACTTCTTCAAGAATATTTATATGACCCTACAACAATGCTATAAGATATATCTAGGATTCAAGTAAGTTCTTGAAAATTCCTTATAAATAAATTGTTTGGTTATTTACTCGAATTGCTGGCCAAGACTCTACAAAAACCATTCCTCGATTGGGATTGTATATATTTAATTTCACAGTTCACGAAAACGCAATATTCGGTTGGGCGAAGATTATTTTGAATGAGATTACTGCACAACTGAAAAATTTCAAGACTGAGAATAAATTTTATATGTCATCCTATTTGGTATTTGCTATCACCTATTGTTATAACCCTAATTTTCATCAGACATGCATACCTGACATCAGGCCATCTCATTTTCCATTTTTTCCAAGCCACTACCGAACAACTCTTCTTAAAAACACCATTTTTTAAGGCACACGCGCCCTGCTCCACTACTGAACGCGTGTATACGCTAGCTGTCCTACTACATCCTGCGTATACCTACAAAAGCATGAAAAATGGAAAGTTGCAGACGAAACTCACAATTTTGGGTAAGTTACCTAAACTGTTTGACCTCCCATAGCCAGTCACTCAACGAAATACCTAGCCCTTTCTAGCCTATAAAAGAAGGGGTAGGGGTCCCATTTGGAGGAGGAAAATAATTGTAAAGAAACTCTACCTGATTTCGCATTCTCTTTGTCC
>SNQJ01S0005396.1:0-35365 GCA_010110895.2 Picea sitchensis | reverse complement strand
TGGCTTGTTGAGTATACCAATAAAAATGAAGATATTGAGAATATTTTTCAAAATTTCTCTATTGATCATAGAGAAATAAAAAAGGAGTTGTTTAATATTAAAGTAAAAAAAGAAGTGATCACTTCCCCGTTAAGGGATTATATTCAAGAATGGTTAAACAACTCAATTGCCAAGATTTCCGAAATACTAGCAGAAGTAGTTACAACTGGTAATGAAACCACAACAGGAAAGGATACGAAAGAAACAACAACAAGAAAATGACCAGAGAGAGATTCCATCATAGTGAGTCCATGCTGATCACACACTTCTTCCCTTATTAGTTTTTCATCTAGTTATTCTTCTTCTTTAACGAGAAAAGTATATCTGAATCATGATAATATTCTTTTGGTCTTCTTTCTAGATTTTTTTTTTCGACATCTGTCCATGTTCCTCTTTCTATTTCATACTTTATTGTACATGTTTTCTTTATGGTCCGTAGGAGCCCCAATCCCAGTCCATTGGATAAATGCCTTAATTTCAATGCACTGTAACATACATTATTATTTTTGAGAAATCCTAGAGAACTAATTTGGGATCAATTTTGACTATATTTTATAACTCTGAGCCTTGAGTATAAAGTATTTGAAATTGGTCTATCATAATCTTCTTTTGATCTCTATAAGTATTACTCTATAAAAGTTCTCTCATGCGAATGAACCATCTTTTTTTATTTTTAATGTGATCATAATCTTTATTTCTTCTATGATGGATGTGAGGACATTTTTTTATTTTTCTGTGTGATGTGTGAGATTCCTGGTCCACTTCTCAGGAATTCTCTTTTATAAATATTCTTTTACTTTTCAACATTTTTATTTTTCTTGAGCATTAAATATTGGACTATATTATGGCCCAATATTATTCTTGATTTAAAAATTACAAGCAATATCATAAGCCAAAGAGGAGTACCACCTATTTAAAAATGCTGGAAGATTCATATCCTCGTGAGGACAACATGCAAGAACATTTTTGGCGACTCAACTGGGGACAAAATTGAAGATTTAGATATGATTTTAGACCATAAAATTATATGACTTTGCCTTAGGATAACCATCCCCAGTTGGAAATCAGATTGAATAAACAATGAATTATTCTTCTTCAATTATATAATCTTGTAATAACAATAGCTGGAAGTAGAGAATAAATAGAAAGGTCTTGAGAAACACTAGTTCAATAAGAAGAAAGATAAATTCTCTGAAGACAAAGAAGAAACAAAATGTAAGATCAGAGAAATGAAATATGAGCTCGAAGAGCGCAAGATAAAGGTGGGAATTGAAGCTAGACAAATACATAGGACCAATCACTAGAAGCAAAGGCAAGCAACTGTGTACCTCAAAAATTGAAAAACATACTCTTGAAGAAAATAAGAAATTTCCAGACATGGTTGAAAGAGAAAACTGATGTGAAGAAGCACATAAAGAAAGATGAGAAGAATCACTTGAATAAAGATGTGAAGAAAGGCGAGAGGAAAGGGGACATGAAGAAAGATGAAGGTATAGAAACCTAATAAGGATAAGAGATTCCCCCCTCGACCTACGAGGTGAGCAACATGAGCTCCCTCTTCTCCCTAAAGGTACTTTGAATACATTTTACAGAGATGGAATGACTGATGCTAAAAGACACGTTGATTTCTTTTTGGATGTTTTTGATTTCCATCATGTTGAACATGATGATGTGATGGTGAGGTTGTTTCTCCAAACTTTGTCGGTCCAAGATTATGAATGGTACACATCATTTACCAAAATATCAATCGTGTCATTTGATGATATTGAAGTGATGTTATTGAATATGTTTGCTCCCCCAGTCGCGTATCATTCTCTTCTTACTAACTTCACCCAAATCTGTCTAAAGAAAAATGAGAGGATAAGAGATTTCAATCTCAGATTCAATAAAACACTGAATAAGATACTTGAAGACAAAATCCCTAATGATCCAGTAATACTTGGTTTCTATAAAAATTCCATACCACCTAATGTGAATTTCACTATTAGAGCTTCCCAAATTGATACTTTGGAGGAAGCAATGACCAAAGCTACGAAGATGGAGGAAATCATGATTGAAATAAGCACTGAACCCAAAAGTATCCTTGGAAGAGTACATAGGAAGATGGATAGTTTGAACATTGCTGATCAACGAGCATATAGTTTGAAAAACAATGAAGAGAAAAATCCACAGCTCAATGAAAATCAGGCAATTGGTGGAGGATTCTTTAAAGGAACTATCTTGGATGTGAAAAAATATCTCATTGCATCCCATGAGACGAAGCAACGGATTGAGATTGCACAAAAGAACATAACCATTAGACAAACTCAAAATGAAATAACAAGACTAAGAAGGAATGATAATTACATGCTTAATCCAAGGATTCCGGTCCCAGAACAAAGAAGTAACCCTTCCCTAGAACAACAAATGAGGTTTGAAAATGTCAACAACCAACAAGGACATAAGGTTCCCAGACAACCAACTCCGAACGTAGTAATACTTGATGAGACATAAAATGAGAAGAATTTTTTGAATCTGTACATATGTATGGATGCAAGACATCCATGCATATATTTGAAGAAGGTGAAAATGATCCTATCTTGAAGGAAAACATTTTCCAAACATGAGCACCTGTAAATAAGTCCAAGAATAAAGAAAATTATGAAAAAGAAAAAGATAATGAGAAAGATATGGAGAAAGAGAGTGATAAAAGTAAAGCGACCAACACATAAGACAAAAAGCAACAAAAAATATGAACCCCCTTTAGATGATATGAAATATTTTTGACGATCTAAGCAAGTTAATAATTACTCTACCTTTTACAGAAGTAGTTAAAATTCCCCAGAAGAGGGAAAAAATCTTAAAACTGTTGGATGAGCCAGCTGAGAGAATTGAAGCAGTAATTGAAAACCCAAAGCAGAGTCAAAATACATTAGTGGTGAAATTAAGAGGCAAAGTTCCATCTTTCTACATTTCAATAGAAAATCATGATGTTGTGCTCCACAATTTTCTGGTAGATTCTGGTGCGACAAACAATATCATGTCTTTGGAAATAATGGAAGGAGTTGGCATGAGATGTAGCAAATATTATGAAACATGTGAGAGCATATATGCAATTGATTCCAAGAAGGTATCAACCTATGGATAAATTAAGTATTTTTACGCATGGATTACCGCCTCTCCCCATATCATCACAGTTTTTAATATTGTGGTGGTGGATCTTCCTCCAGCATAATGAGTTGTCTTTGGAAGATACTGGTCTTCCATGATTGGTGGATATATAATGAATGATGGAATGTGTATGATGTTATCTAAAAAATATGGAGCAATGATCAAGGTTCCTCGTGAACCTAGGAGACCGTTTTCTTTCAAAAATAAGGATAACGAACTGATGTAATATTATATATATGCTGGTATTGGAAACTATGCCATCCTATATATGGAGAAAATCAAGGATATAAAGAGTGAAGATAATTACTTTGCTGGCTATTGGAGAATTCCGTTTGATGGAGCTTATTCAAGCTCAGGGAGTGGAGTTGGGATTGTATTCAAAAACCCCGAGAAGACCGTATACCCACATGCAAGCAGACTTGAGTTTCCTTGTACAAATAATGAAGCAGAGTATGAAGCCTTAATTCAAGGAATTATCCTAGCACTGAAGATGAAGATTGAACATTTGATTGTGACTGGGGATTAAGAGTTGGTAATAAATCAAATCACTTAGAAGTATAATATTAAAAAGGAAAGGATCAAACTATATTTCAAAAGAGTGAATGAATTGATGGAGGGATTTAGTTCTTTCAATATATCTTTTATTCAAAGGGATACAAATAAAAAAGAAGATTATTTAGCGTTGGTCACTTCATTATCAAATCCATATGACACTCAAAGTGAGACATCATTTCAAGTAAAAAGAGTTTTTCAACCCTCAGTCCCATATAACCAAGATTATCTCCAAGTGTTTGGAAATGATGAGGACTTAAAAGATTTTCTATCAAATGAAAATGATGATGAAGATGATAATATTGCTCATGTTCCAAAGAATTGTGTCCAATCTGAATCTCTTTTCATGGAATATGTTCATACAAAAAGTCTCACAGAAGAAGTATCAGTCCAGAAAGTGCAAGAAACGAAGAAAGTCAATATTGGGACTGATAATTCCCCAAAGTACATAAACTTGGGAGTTGATTGTACATATGAAGAACTTGATCAATATATCGCCCTTTTCAAAGAATATTTTGATGTTTTTGCTTGGAGTTATGAGGACCTAAAAGACTATGATAAATCAATATTTAAACATATTATTCCATTGAGAGGAGAAAATCACTTTAATCAGAAAATAAGAATGATGAATCCCAAGTTAAAATCGTTGGTTAAGATCGAGTTGGAAAAAATGAATAAATATGGAATAATATATCCCATCAGACAATCTGACTGGCTCTCAAATCCAATGGTTGTGAGGAAAAATAACGAGGAGATCCAAATGTGCGTGGATTTTAGAGATCTCAATAAATCGAGTGTAAAAGACACATATCCTCTTCCTAACATGGCAGTCCTTATTCAACAAGTTATTGGGTTTGCTTGTATGCTGATGTTAAACGAATTTTTTGGATACAAGAAAGTTTTAGTTGCAGAGGAAGAAAGGCCTAAGAGAACTTTCATAACACCTTGGGAGACATATGCGTTTTCTCAGATGCCATTTGGTTTGAAAAATGATGGAGCTAATTTGCAAAGGGCTATGGACCACACATTCAAAGGTTTTATAGGAAGATTCATGGCGAATTACCAAGATGATCTAATGATCCATTCAAAGGAAAGAAATGAACATATCCATCATCTAAGGAAAGTGTTTAAAATATGTAGATTGTATGGGGTTTCTTTGAATCCAAAGAAATGTTTGTTTGTTGTAACTGAAGACAAGTTTTTTGGGCACATTGTCTGTAAATAAGGAATTTATATCGATCCAGAGAGGGTAAGGGCTATCAATGAACTAAATCCTCCATATTATAAGAAAGGAGTCTAATCATTTTTAGAAAGATAAATTTTGTGCGGAGGTTTGTTCCTGATTATGCGAGCATAGTAAAACTGATTAATCTATTGTTAAATAAAGAACAAAGGTTCAAGTGGACTTCATATACACATGATTCCTTTGATAACATCAAAAAGGCGATTACTAGAACACTGGTTCTCATCAGTCTGGATTTTCAAAGAGATATTGTTATGCATTCTTTTTCTACATAAAGTGTCGTGGCATCAATCCTTACTCAGAGAAATGTTAAGGGTGAAGAGTTACCAATCAACTTTATGAGTAAGACTATCCATGATTATGAATTGAGATACTCAGAGTTGGAGAAGCAAGCTTTGTCTATCATGAAAGAAGTAGCTCATTTTTCGAACCTATATTTTAAATTCTCATGTCATAACATACGTTCCATCCTCTCCAGTAAATATTATTTTGAACCAACAACTAAGAGAAGGAAAATGGGGGAATTGGTTGGAAAAAATTTAGGAGTATGAAATTGAAATAAAGGCTTTGAAAGAAGTCAAAGGGAAAGGATTGTGAAAACTCATTATGGACAGTGATGCCTTGAATGGAGTGATTTCGGTTTCAATTGGAAATCCTATTTATGGTTCGGAGTGGTACAAAGACATTGTATTCTATTTAAAATCTGGTCAATTTTCCATCAACATGAATCCAAAGCAAAGAAGAGCATTAAAGATGAAATCAAGTCAATATGTGTTGATTTCTGAAATATTGTTCATAATAAACTATGATGGTATGTTATTGAGATGTGTAGATGAAAGTAAGGCCCAAGAATTGATACAYGAATTTCATGAAGGCATATGTGGAGGACATTTTGCACCTACTTMTACAACACAAAAAATAATAAGAGCCATATATTATTGGCCATGAATTTTCAAATATTCATATATGATGGTGAGAAGATGCATTCCCTRTCAATGTTTCTCAGGAAAGATAAAGAGGTCTACAATGCCTTTGCAACCCATATCAGTAGAAAACCATTCACACAATGGGGGATTGATGTCATTGGACCAATAAATACAAAATCAAGTAAGCGACACATATATATTCTTAYTGCTACAGACTACACGAAATGGCAAGAAGAAACAACATTGAAAAAGGTTGATTATGAYGAATTGATTAAATTCCTCAAGGATAATATCTTGTCGAGATTTGGTGTTCCAAGGAAACTTATTATAGAAAATGGMTCAATTTTCATCGGGTCAAAGTTCAAAAAAATTTGTGGAGAATATGGCATTGTGATGGGATAATCATCAAATTATTATCCACAAGGGAATGGCCTTGCCAAGTCTACAAATAAGACACTGATTCAAATCCTAAAGAAGACTATTGATCAAAATCAAAAGAATTGGCACTTAAAGTTGAGAGACACTTTATGGGAAAGCATAATGACTCCGAAGGATAGCATTAAGATGTCTCCTTACATGTTGGTTTATGGCAAGGAAGCGAAGATGCCAATCAACCTTGAATTGAATGCTTTGACTTATGTGGTCAACTTGGAGGATGCTAAAGAAATAAGTGAGGCTTTGAAGAAAATATCACACAGGCAGTAGAATGCTAAGAAATATTTCGATCAAAGTGCAACAATCAAGAAATTTCAAGAGGGCGGATTGGTGTTGCTCTAGAACAAAGAAAAAGAGAATTTGTCAATGCATACAAAATTTGAGGCACTTTGGATTGGGCCTTATCTCATTGATAAAATTTTGGGTTTCAACTCATACATACTTAAATATATGAAGGGAAACATGTTGATGTTTCCTGTCAATAGGAAACACTTGAAACGTTTCTTTTCTTGAGACAGTCTCTTTTCTTTGTACATAATTTTTTATTTTATTTTTTACATCCTCACTATTTCAACTCCATTACCCAAAGGATAAAACATCTGGTATTGATATTTTGGATTCTTGACAACTTGCAGGGGGTCATCATGTCATAGTTGGAGCTAGTTGTTGAACCCCTTTTGTTCTTCCCCTTTCTTTCTATTTTCCCTTTTTCTTTTCTTACCTCTTTTCTTCCCCTTCTATAATTTTCCTTCCCGAATATATCATATCCCTCTTTTCCCTTTTCTTTGTTGTATCAATATTACCTCACTTAGTCGTTTTCACCATGTTCGTGGAATTTTGGATTCATGGAATTTCAAACTTGTATTAAGTTCCCTTTACCCATATATCAGTCCACCCAACACTTAGTTTATTTTTTCATTGCGGACTTCTGGACTTGCAGACTCACTGACTTACATGTTGTGCTTCCACTTCTCTCACAGTCTGCATGATGTATCTCAAAACTTAGCCATTTCACTTATTAGGAATTTTGGACTCACAGACCTTCGGACCTACAGACTTGCCTTTCCATTCTTATTGCTCACTCTGACTCTCTGCTGTCACATGTACCTTCATTCACTTTTCTCGAGTCACATTGAATGTTATCTTTATGGACTTAACTACTAAATTCATTTATGAAATGGACATTAATTAATGGTGTTTATATTGAGGCTACTCACATTTATTTTGATTTAATGCTTTCTTCGAAATAGAATATAAATTAAAATCATTTTACTCTGCAAAGTAATATTACAAGAAAAGCTCGCCAACTCCGCGAAGTTAGTCATGAGAAAAAAACAATTTTGTTGAGATACCTTCAACCTCTTCGCTAGAAAATACCAGAACTATCATTGGTCCCGATCGTATTGGTACTATTGAAATGTTATGGGTAAAGAAAAAAAATAAGGTGTGAACTTTGGGGACAGTTCTCGCAGGTTTCATCCCAGACGTCTTTGAATGCAAATATATTGTCGCTTGGTTCATCAACACGTTTATCTAGAACCAAAGATTCATCTCATTGCAGAGAAATTCTCCTATTTCCTTGGCGCCTTCAATATTTAGGGAGATGTTGAAATTACCAGATCTGAACTTGGTTTAGAAAGGGGAGGAAGCAAAAATAATGGAATCAAACTTCTTCAAGAATATTTATATGACCCTGCAACAATGCCAAAAAATATATCCATGATTCAAGTAAGTTCTTTGAAAAATCCTTATAAATAAATTGCCTAGTTATTGACTCAAATTGCTGGCCAAGATTACACAGAAACCATTCCTTGATTGGCATTGTATATATTTCATCTCACAGTTCACGAAAATGCAATCTTCGACTGGGAGAAGATTATTTTGAATGAGATTACTGCACACCTGAAAAATTTAAATACTGAGAAGAATTTTATATGCCATCCTATTTGGTATTTTATATCACCTATTGTCATACTTTTGAGGGTTTAAATATTGTCAGAAGGGTAAAAGTAAAGGTGGAACTTGTGACCATGTGGTATCAATCTTTATGGAGGCAGAATGTCAGCCACCATTTATATGAAGTATACAATGTTTTTGTATCTAAATTCAAGACGCTAATATTCGGGGAAACTTCTCGACTCTCATTGTAAGTGTCAAGTTTCCTGAAAGGGAAATGAATTCTTGAAAAAATGGAAGATTAAAATATCATTAGGGTTTTCTGTTCTAATGAAAAACCCATTTTTCTTCCATACTATGTATCTAATAAATTGTTTATTATTGAAATAGATAGACAATACAAATTTTGGTTTCACACATTTTCTACAAAAAAAAATAAAAAAAAATTCATACCTCTTCCATGGAAAGTTGGTGAAATTATTCTCAGAGGAATTTCCAAGATTGACGAATATGCTGCCTATTTCAACCATTCCAACTTGAGATATGCATAGGAAATCAAGGGGTTTTACCCTAGTCATGTTTTTTGCAATCATTTGATTTCAGTCAGGCTCAACCCTGTACTCATAAAATCAGTTGTAAGCGGAGAAGAGGAGAATGATAGCCATAACCCTAATAATCAAGAAGTTGATAGAGACTCCAACGATATAGAAACTAACATAAGTACCACATAACACCACAATGAAATATGTAAGCCTTCAAATGAGAATAATGCTCAATCACCAGTTGTTTCTTGAAGAAGTGTTCTGCCCAATATAAACCATCAGCCCGGGACATCACAACAAAGAAAAATATAGAGTAATAATTCAGGGGATGATGAAGAAAGAAACCCTCCTCAAGGGAACATGGAGAACCCCCACAAGTTAAAAATTAAAATAAAAAGGACTAATGCACATCAAGAGGGAGGAGAAACACATGCACCAGAAAATGATTTATTAATGGATAATATGGACTTGGATGTCGATATAAAAAATAACACTTTCCCATATGTAGAAATACCTGCTAGAGAAAATGTACAACATATTTCTGCACTCATGGTCTAGGGGGAGATATTTTCTGATGAAGATACTTTTGCTATACAAAATTCCTCTTTTGAAAGAGAATCTAAGAAATTGTTCTTTGAAATAACTACGAAGAGTAAACGTGGGAAGCTGTAGTCCACCATTGGTACACGAAACATGTTTCCTTCTAGATTATCGTCCATTCATAAAGTTACAGGGGATGCATTGTATGTTTCAATTGCCAATATGGAGGCAGAGAATGCTCGATTGAAAGAGAAAATTAAATAATTGGAAGCAACTCTCATGTCTCCACCTATTCTGGCTTCCCCTGTTACCTTGATTCGTCCCGAGAATTTTTTTCAAGAAACCCTAGAGTCAAGTGCTAGAGTCAAGGGGATTTCAAATTTGATTATTGTCACTCGACATTTTTTCAAAGAGAATATTAAGAAAAGGATGTCATTGATTTTAGATTTATGGGATATGGAAAAAATATTTTCCTCTCTCGGCTTGATAATTTGAAACACCAGGGAATATTTGAAAACAAATTTGAAAAATGATGAAGGTTTTTATACAAATGGAGTTGTGATGTTTGTAATAAAGGTTTTGGAAATGACATAGAATATGAGAAATCAATAAAATTTACCTTCCCCAAGCTGCCTAAAATAACTAAAGGCCCGTTGGATTGAAAGAATTAATGTATTGAAGGGAGTATCAACTCAATTGAGTGATTTGTCAAGAAGGAAGACAAAAGCATACTAAAAAATTCTTGATTTAGATATTGCTGGCACCATTTTCGAAGTCCTAGACCCTAAGTATATCTCAAATTCAATGCTCATGACTTGAAAACAATTTGAAGGGAAATTTGAAGAGTTAGAAAAGGCATGAGCTGAAAAGTTTGAGACTATGATTGAATTCACACATGATGATATTGACAACTGGATTTTTGAGTATACCAATAAAAATGAAGATGTTGAGAATACTTTGAAAAATTTATCTATTGATCATAGATAAATAAAAAAAGATTTGTTTAATATTAAAGTAAAACAAGAAGTGACCGTTGCCCTGTTAAGGGATTATATTCAGGAATATTTAAACAACTCAATTTCCAAGATTTCCGAAATATCAATAGAAGTAGTTACATTCGGTAATCAAACCACAACAAACAAGGGTACAAAAGAAACAAAAAAAATCAAATGACAAGAGATAGATTCCATCATAGTAAGTCCATGCTAATCACATACTTCTTCCCTTATTAGTTTTTCATCCAGTTATTCTTCTTCTTTAACTTGAAAAGTACAACCGAATCCTGATAATCTTCTTTTTGTTTTCTTTCCAGATTCTGTGATTCGACATCTTCTCACATTCCTCTTTCTATTTCATACTTTCTTGTACATGTTTTCTTTATGGTCTGTGGGAGGCCCAATCCCATTATATTGGAAAAATTCCTGATTTCAATGCACTGTAACATACATTATTATTTTTGAGAAATCCCAGAGAACTAATTTAGGATCAATTTTGACTGTATTTTATAACTCTGATCCTTAAGTATAAATTATTTGAAATTGGTCTATCATAATATTCTTTTGAGATCTATAAGTATTACTCTATTAAATTTCTCTCATGTGAATGGACCATCTTCTTTTATTTTGAATGTGATCATAATATTTATTTCTGCTATGATGGATGTGAGGACATTTTTATTTTTCTGTGTGATGTGTGAGATTCCTGGTCCACTTCTTAGGAGTTATCTTTTATAAATATTATAAAATTATAAATAATATCATAAGCCAAAGAGGAGTAACACCTCTTTAAAAATTCAGAAGGATTCATATCATCTAGAGGTTTCTGTTTTGATCCTGACAAATTCAAAGTCAACAAAAAGTTACCCCCTAAATGTGGCTAGCGAACCATGAGTTCCTAGAAAAGGCACTCCCTAAAGGAGCCCATATAACTATGATTTTACAGAAAAGGAACTCCTTGAAGGAGGCTAGGGAACCATGATTTCCTATAAAATGAACTCCTTAATGAGGACAAATAATGATGAGTTCATAGAATAAACACTCCTTGAAGGAGGCTAGGGAACCACAATTTCCTGGAAAAGGAACTCCTTGAAGGAGGCCACTTCGCCCTTATGGGGGTATATAAATATATTAAAGCTAAGGGGGCCTGACCACATGAATAAATGAAGCTATATTGGTGGGTCATTCAAATTAGGGCACATGAAACAAGAAGGTGTAATGATGGTTCCCACAAAGGGTACAATGTGGGCCGATGTTGCATTGAGAGATAGGTATTATGGGAGAAAGGTGGAAAGTGGCATTGCCCCCAATATGGTTATATGAGAAATGCGATAAGGGTTTATGGAAAATAACCAAGATGATGGACCAAAGGTATAACAATAGGTAATTTAATATTGGGCATCCACAAAAGAGGATATGAAATAGTGTATCAGATCCACTAGGTTGTGTAATATCCATTGAGGGGTGTGGGACTTTAAAATGTTTGAAAACATCTCCTATATGGGCATGATTAGTAACCATGGAACCAGATTCCATGGAATACCTATTAGTGATAAGATATGATCTCATTTGAGAGGGAGAATGACCATGCAAAGTGATATAGTATCATAAGGTGCACTGATTGAGTGGTTAGGACCCTAGAAGCAGTCGATAGGAGAACCTAGATGGAGGTTATCACTAACACAAGTGAAATAAGTGATGACCTCAAAGAATTCTTCATCCTTTGGGAAGAAAATAGTTGATAGGTCATGGCTTATTTTGGGATTGGGGGAAGAAATATGAGTGGATTCCCCCAAGGAGGAATGAATCTACATAGCCTCCAAGTTGAAGTGATGAGGAGGTGGGTCTAGAGCCATGGGATTGCATTGAATGAGAGTGGATGTTACCACCTAACTCAGTGGGGAGATTAGGTAAGATGCATAAGGGGGGGAATATTATACCATCAAAGGATCTTAACTTAGTCATTAATGGAACAAGAGTAGAAGAGACTAGTTATTTCCAAGATGAGGATGATGTAGTACATGAAGAGGCCCCATCATCTATAATACATCGATAAACCATAAATTCTTTAAAAAATACTCGTATTTCAAATGGGGTAGAATATGGGAGATGTGCTTGGATATGTTGGTCCTAATTAAAGGTGATGTCCTATGATGGGTGTGGGTAGGCACTTCCATTTTCCTTACAAGGAGAAGGTTTAGTGGAGATTTTGTCACTATAGGTGGAATGGGTTCCCACAAGTCTACATGACTAGGTCTTGGTCATCAAGTAGATTGGGTGGGAGGTGGGGTTTCCCACTTGAGGGTTAACAACTGAGGTCAAGGTGCATGGAATATCACCTTATGGACTAATGGGTTCATTTTTGGGGAGGGTGACACTTTGAGGTAGTTAAATGGGTACCACTAAGTATATTTCACTATGTGCACTCTAAACTAATTGCTTGGACTAGCTCTAGAGTGAGGTTGGGAACTGATGGGTTGGGTGACTATGGAGCTCGCAAAAGGGGAAAGGGTGATTAGTCCATGTATGAGTGGTATGTTTCTTGTTGGTTTGATTGTGTTTCTGGTGGGGACTATGAGTGCCCCCAACATTACGATCAATGCCCCCGTACCATTTCCTCTTATAGTGTGTGGTCCTCTTCTAACTCCATGTGAGTGGTGGATGGCCAATATGACTTGGAGAGGGGGCCCAATTTTTTCCAAATTGAGAAGAAGAGGACGAAGATAAGTTAAAATGTGGGAAAACATATTTTGTTTCCCAATGCTATCCATGAGGAATGTTGCAAGATGGGGGTTTGGGGGCTGTGCCCCCATTTTTTTCCCTTCTATGTTATGGGTCCAAAATCCATGTTTCTAAAGGGAAAAACGTGTTCAGGTGGTGAAAATTGTGGTTTTAAGTGTGTTTTGATATACCAAAGTGCATAGCATTGATGTATTGTGTGATGTTTTGAAAAAGCATGATCTTATGACTCTAGTGGATTTCCACTGAAAAAAACTGGGCCTTTCACTAAAAAATATCGGACCTTCCAAGAGCTCTCAATGAAGAACCCTCGAATGGGTTGTTGGCTTGATAATTTGTTTATGCAAATGGAAGGGGGTCTCCTCACCACCTATAAGCTCGAACCTCTATGCAAAAAGTTGATGGAGGCTTCACGTCTCATCAATGGCTAGGGTATTAACGACCCTTATCTCTTGGAGCATGAGAGGATCATAAAGCATCTGGGTGTTGGTATAATGGAAACATTGGGAAATCACTCTAATCAGACTCTATTTATTGTGGAATTAAATATGAATTCTTCACCTTGTTACATGGGAAGGTTCTCTTCAACCGTGGGAGGAGGTTTTATGTGAGTTTGGCTCCCTTTGGCTAGCACCTTCATTTCTGTTCACATGCTCGGGTTTGTTAGACTAATATACACCTTCAAAGGTGACACTGGTACCTTTGTTGGCCTTATGATGAGAATATGGGAGAGATAAATATTGTTTTAGGGTGGTAACTCTCACATGAGGATGGATAGGAAGAGTGTATATGCAGTGGTCTCATCCAATTTCCTTGAGTGAGTGAATGTAGATTCAAAATTCCTCAATACCGATGAGAAAAAAACATTGAACATGAAGGAGGTTGCAATGAACTAAGGATGTCAAGTTGAGTGGTGTGAAGTGGACAATGAAGCCATGGGCAATGGACGTCTAACTTCCCCTGTTCCATCGACATTTACCCTAGTTTGTAGTGCTTCTCATATTGAATTAGCTGACTCATGAGATGCATTCTCTCCCTTAGGATCCTCTCCTATCATTTTGGAAGAATTTCAGACTGCACACTCTAATCCATGCCATTCCTGATCCAAGCAATATCTCTTACAACTATTCTTCGATGTTCATAGGGAGGTGGTGGATTTGAAATTTAGCATGGAACAATTGAACCAATGCATCTCCTGCCATTGGCTTTGCATACCAACACGACTCTCAAGCATCTGATTTATGATCTGTCTGCCCATGATGCTATTGTGTTGCACTTCCACATTCCTCTATCGATGATAAGCCAACCCTCTTCTCAGAATTATTAGGTTTCACCTAATGTTTAATAATGGTTTTCTCTTCTAGTACTATTTTAGTTTCATTTTTACTATTCTATCTCTTTGTAGGGTATATATTTTGATGAAAAAACTAGATAGTAGTGAATCTACCCCCCTTAATCAACTGCTATATTATTTTTGATCCTTTGGAGTAGTCTCAAGACTGAACGATGGCTGAGCTGGGTTGGTTTCCTTTCATGGAAACCTAGGCATTATCATACTATATGTTTGTATGTGAAGTTTTATAGTAGGTAATATAATACTTTCTTACTTAAAAAAAAAAACAATGGGGTTTGAAGCCATTGAAAGAGAACTTGTTAAGGTGTGAAAGGATTAGTTATAATGAGGGGTACTGGGGGCATGTCCTAAAGTAATTGGAATTTTTTTCTAATAGACGTTAAAAGTATGACCTAGGTGCAGTTGCAACCCACAACTGCCACCTATGTAGAAATCCTAAGTTGTGGCAACTAGGTTACCTCCTTTAAGTGTGGATAGGGGACTCTTAGCCTAAAAAATAGGTCATGGAATAGAGCTTGAAAAGAGTTGTATGGTTCAAGTAGACTCAGAGGAACAATCAGAACTAAGCCTTTGGCCCTTCATGGGTATCTCCTTGCCTTAGTGTAGCACACTTGAGATGAAGGATTTTAAAGCACCCTAAAAAGTCAATTTCTATGTTTCAATTAAAAAGTGATCAAGGGGGGTTATTTGGATACTTATCCTTGAGATGATAACCTATACTAAAACATTTTTTTATGACCTCACAGTGGCGGATTTTAGTGGGTTCCTCATAGTTGTCCCCTTTTTTAAATTTAGGGATTGGGGTCATGTATTTTTTTTTTACTTAAGGGTGTGATGAAGGATATCATCAAAACAACTTAGGTTTTTTGGTTCCCCAAGATTTATTTTTGGTGCAAGGGGAAGAACATACTAAACCAAGGTGGATTTACAACTCCTTTGTGTGGGAGTGAAGATGTGTGCAAGTGTAGAGTGTGAGAATATCTATGAGTGTGATTGGAACATGTGGACATCCTGAGGTCTATTACTTTCGTCTACTTAAACACTAGATGTTATTTGCAACCTTGCGAACAAATGAACTTTGTGTGAAAAATAAAACTAGTCCTAAGTTGTCAAGATATGGAAATTTGGAGTCCTTTCAATCTTTAACTCCCTAAGTTTCTTGTATTGCAACTAAAAAATGAAATTTCCCTAGATTGTAAAAATGTGGGAACAATTGTGGTCCTTTCAATTCTTTAAAATCGCTAGTATTGTATTGAAAACAAACAATGAATATATGCACATGTATGGGTGATTTTACTCCACCTAATTATTTTTATCTGTGTTTTGAAAAAAACTTTAAAGAGAAAAACAAAGTAAAGATGTGCACATTTTTTGGGTGCTTACTTCCAAACTTAGTTTAACTCCTATGTGTTTTTAAATGATCTTTAAGGGAGATGGATAAGTCTTTTAAGATTTTTTCGATCTATCAAGATCACTCAAAGAGTGCAAGATAAAAAGCATAATAAGGAAAAAGATGTTCCCCTAGTCCTAAGAGTAAGGTGATTAATGATTAAAAATCTAACTAAAAGTTCATGTTCTCAAGTAGCCATCCATGTGGCAAGGAAAAATTAAATTTTTGTTCCTTTTATCCTCCATACCAATCTATATTAGCTAACTAACATGCAATAATGAACTTGAAGCAAGATATTTTAGGATTACAAAGTGCATAACAATAAATCCTATCATCTGGATTTCAAACAGAAATTAAACCCCCCTCCAAAAAAATGCTAAAAAAGGGGATTTGCGTGGGTGTAGGTCCAACATCCATGTGATTTGCATGATTTGTGTAGGTTAGCAAGCCAACTCCAATTCAATTTGTGTGGTTTTTGTCCAAACTATGTGTGAATACCTATGCATGGAAAAAGATGAGTTCCACTCCAAAAAAATGCTAAAAATCTAGTTTGAAGATGTAGATAGGTCGGTTTTGGGACCTACAAGGAAACATAAGTGAGGGGAGAAGCTCCAATAACTTGGGTGAGAATTTAAAGTTTAGAAACCAAGTAGAGACACCGATATGTTTGGTTGTTTTAGTCACTTGGGTGAGAAAAAACAACCTTTGTGTAGCCATGTTGAAAGCTATACAATAGGTAAGTGGTTAAAGTTAGTCCATAAGAATGAATACCATTGAAAATTTGAGATAAAAGGAAATGAAACAAGTGGATATCATGAAAATTACATAACGATAAAAATATAAGTAATGATGATCACATACCAATGAAAAAGGTTTGTTGTTACATCATAGAGGGTGAGTGAGTGTAAGTTGTCTCTCCCTTCCTCATTGGGAAGGTTCCTTTGTGTTCCTTGGAATTCTCCTATCTCTTTAACAAAGAAGAGTGAATGATCTCTTTAAGGGAAGATGTCAAACACTAGCTTAATGACTATGTTTGTGGAAAATGATGGCTTGAGAATGAGGTTCTCAAGGATCATTTAGACAACATAACCTTGCTTGATTTTCACTCATTTGAATGCTGCTCCATGGACCTTATTTATAGACAATCTTCAAGCTCCATTAAAGCTAGTTCCAAGTGTAAAGGCACAACTTGGATTGTGGTTCCCCATGCCTTGAAGAGACATGGAGCCACCAAAGTACTAGACTTCAATGAGTATGGAGGTCGAGGATTTCTGATACCTTAGTCTTGATGTACCTTTGATGGGATTTTTAGCATTTATTGTGACAAAAGTGGTTGATATTTCACATTGGAATGATTTGTGCGGCTTTTGAAGGAGTAGTCACATAGGCGTGTGCAGATAACACAATTCCTACACTATAAAGTTGCACAGATGCATTAAAAACCCAATTTATATAGTTTTGGTGCTTTGATGAAGGTGGTGTATTATTTCCATGGAATAACACCCTTTTATGTTGTACTGATGACTCTTCCGATGATAATTGTTATAAGCAAAATTCATCCATTGAATGGATCCCACCTATCCAACGATGAAGCTAGTTACAATCTCTTTGATAGCTCAGCACAAGGCAGAGACTACCTGCACCTCAGATGGTCTTGTGTCTAAGGTGGTGAAAAGGGGAAGAAGGAGAGGTAAGGGTCCAAGGAATTGTGTAAAATCCCTCTTAGGACCACCCAACCTGGGTATTGTCCTCCCTTAGCTCACAGGATGGCCAAAAAGGCTAGGGGTTGAATTTTTGTGGATAGGGGGGTGAAAACGAGCTTGTTTATTTTTGGATAAGAAAACTAATAAAAGTGAACAACAAGCTATTCACTCCCTTATGAACTTGGGAAAATGTTTGAAATTGGTTCTTGGGGCAAACCAGGGTCCAAAACAATTACCCAGTGATTGAATTATGCAAAAATACTGAAAACTAAGAATCAAAATGTCTTTGAAAAGAGACATCCATGTCATTTAATGTGGCTATACATTATGAAAAAAAAGTTGTTTAGAACTTTTAATGCATGAAAACAAGTCCATAATTTCCCGAAAAGTGGTCCCAAGACTTTTAAAAGTTGAAAAATGGTGTTTAAAATGCAATTACAACCCTTTAGTATGCTTCTATAGCTATAGGAAAATAAGTGTTGGGTGGATTGATGAAATGTTCAATACTTTAAGCATGTATTGATTATAATTCTTAAGATGATTATCACATGCAAGGTCACCACACATTTTTGAAGGTCCTCCCAATAAGGCTCACACCTATTATCCCACAATTGTTCCACCTTGTATGAAAAAAGTGAGATTGAACCACTTGGTTAGGATGAAGAGTGCTCCATGTAATTAAGAGAAGAAAGGGTTATCCCTTTCTCATCACTAGTGCTTTCAGGATCTTAAATACGCTTGGATATAAGAAGGATACATGTGCAAAGGAAGAGGCTCAAGACCCCCTAGCCTCGAGGGAATTTAGTTGATATTAACCAAACATAGTTGTAGATTTTAACCTTGTACAATATTTTACTGCAAATAGATTTTCAATAAAATAACAGAAAAAATACAATGCCAAATACACACATTACACAGAGATTTTTCCCATGGAAACCCAAACCAGGAAAACCAACATATTCTATATTCATTCATAGTGATACATTGTTTACAATACAATATCCATATAGGAGATAACAACATCCAAAACCCTAACCCAGTGACCTAGATTACTCAAAAACCCTAATTCCTTAATTGTAAATAGAAAACCATCGACAAAAACCATGTGCCAAAAAACCACCCAACATTGGACATGAAAATTGAGGTGACACGAAAAATGAGGCAAAAATGCGACACCTTTCCCAAGGAGTTTTTTTTTTTTATCGGGGCCACTGCCCTTGAACTCCTGCACAGTGGGGATATCACCCCCTTACAACGCCCCTACGCTCCCGACACAATGTAGTAGACACTAGAGTTAGTCGTGAAAATAATATAACACATACCCAACATTCTCCCACTTGTTTTTTTCTTTGCATACAAGGGGTTACATGGTTACATAGTCAACAATACAGGGCAACAATGCCCATGGATACTCTACACCAAGAGAACTTCTTAGTGCTCACATATTTTGTTAATGAATTTGCAACATTCTTCAAAGTGTCCACCTTCATCAAAAACACTTTATTTTCTTCAACCATGTCTCTCACAAAGTGATATTGAATATAAATATGCTTTGTCTTTGAATGATAAGCCGGGTTCTTCGCCAGAAAAATTGCACTCTGACTGTCACAATCTATCCTTACAACTTGCTATACCAACCCAATTCCCGAACACAATATTTGTAACCATACGTTTTCCTTACTTGCATGAGTGGTTGACATGTATTCAACTTCTTTAGTTGAAAGTGCCACTACATCCTATCTTTTGCTCATTCAACTGATTTCTCCTCCAAACATGTTAAACACATACCCTCTTGTAGATCTCCTACGATCTAGATCTCCAACCTAGTCTGCATACACAAAGCTATGTATGTCCAACACTCTGTCCATCCCTGGTCTTCCTTGGTAGCACAATCCATAGCTAGCAGTACCACACAAATACCTGAAAAACATTTTTACTACCGTCCAATGCTCCTTCCTTGGTTTTGACATATACCTGCTCAAAACTCCCATTGCATGTGCAATGTACGGTCTAGTACAAACCATTGCCTACATCAAACTGCCAACTACACTTGCATATGGAACACAAGACATGTCCTCCTCCTCTTCTTGTGCCTTGGGACACTGATCCACAAATAACTTTATACCAACGAGAATATGGACCTTGACCGATTTACATTCCCGCATATTAAACCTCTGCAATATTGTCTCGACATATTTTTTTTGATTTAACCCGAGTTTCCTCTTTTTCTGATCTCTTTTAATTTCCATGCCCAAAATGGAATTTGAAGCACTGAGATCCTTCATGTCAAATTTAGAGGAAAAATGAGTTTTCACATCCTGGATAATCTCCTTGTTGTTTCCTATCAACAACATGTCATCCTCACACAAGACCAAATAAACAAAATGATCACCAATTAATTTAAAATACACACAATGATCCTCTTTGATTCTTGTGAAGCCAAGTCCCAACATATAAGTATCAAATTTTTGATACCACATCCTTGGTGATTGTTTTAAACCATACATGGAGCTTTTCAGCTTGCATACCAGCTCCTTCTTTCCCTTCACAACAACACCTTCTAGCTGCTTCATATAGATTTCTTCTTCTAGATCCCCATATAGGAATGATGTCTTCATATCCATCTATTCTACTTCAAAATCAAATGCAACAACAACAACAACAGATAACATAAATATTATAGAAGTTAACTTGGCAACATGGGATCAAATCTCACCAAAATAAATTCCCTCAACCTGGGAATAACCCTTTGCTACTAACCGAGCTTTGTATTTCTCCACTTTTCCTTTTGCATTCAACTTGTTTTTAAATACCCATTTGTTGCCAATTGGATTTCTTCTAGTCGGCAACTCCACTAGATCCCAAGCCTCATTCTTATCCAAGGATTCCATTTCTTCATTCATGGCCTTTTTTCAGAGATTTCCATCCTCTCAATCCACTTTCTCCCTGATAGTTCTAGGATCATCATAATTAATAGAAAAAACAAAATTTGAACAAAAATCAGATGGAGTATACCTTTCCAGTAGCCTTATTTCTTGAACCGATCTCCTCAATACTACAATATGAGGATCTTCTTCTTCTGATTCCTGTTCTTTTGTAGATTTTGATTCATCATCCTTTAAATCAAACTCTATTTTCTCTAGTTTTTCCTTACTCGGTAGGACTTCATTTTTAACAACATCCTTCATTTCTCTAAATACCACATCTTGGCTATACACAACCTTTTTAGTTTTTGGGTTCCAAATCTTATAACCTTTGTGACCATCTATATACCCAATAAAGATACACTTTTCAGAATTCTTATTTAGCTTACTCATGTTTTCCTTTGGAACATAAACATAGGCCTCACAACCAAATACCTTGAAATGTGTGAGAGAAGGTTTCTTACCAATCCATACCTCTTGTGGAGTCTTGTCATCCAACGCTGATGAGGGTGATCTATTGACCAGGTAACATGCAGTACCCAATGCATCTTCCCAAAATTCGTTCCCTAACCCGACACCACTGATCATGCCCCTTGATTTTTCCATCATCGTCCTGTTCATCCTTTCTGCAACTCCATTCTACTGAGGTGTATATGGAGTAGTCTTGTGACTTGCTATACCACACTTCTTACAAAATTATTCAAATTCATTCCCGCATAAATCTCCGCCATTATCTGTCCTCAACACCTTAATTCTTTTCTCTGTTTGATTCTCAAAAAGAGACTTAAACTCTTTAAAATTTTCAAAACATATCCAAGTATTCCTCGAGAAGTCATCTATAAATGAGACATAGTACACATATTTTCCCAATGATGGAACCGACATAGGTCCAAACATATCACTGTGAACTAGCTGTAAAATTCCTTTTGCCCTCATTGCACCAGAGGAGAATCTTATCTGATTCTGCTTCTCATATACACAATGTTCAGATAAATCAAAATCCAGAGAGTAGTTAGACATACCTTCAACCATACCTTTATCGTGTAGTAGTCGAAGACCCTTCTTTTCGATATGCCCCAGTCTTTGATGCCACAACATAACCTTTTCTCCATAGACTATATGATTTMTTTCTTCTTCAACTCCAATATTAGGAACAATGGAAATATTACACCCATCACTAATAGTGCTTTCATGTATCTTGTACAAAGTTCCAAACTAAAMTCCCTTCAACAACACCATTGCTCCTCGAACCATCCTGCAGGTTTCCTTTACARATATTGTTTTTACCCTTGCATCGTCCCTTTTGCTTACATAAATMAAATTTATGGMCAAACATGGGATGTGCAGAATACCAAGAAATGTTCTAATCCTTCCATATATGAGCCTCAACTTGAATTTTCCTTGTCCTATGATTCTGGTTATCGAGTCATCACCTAGGAAAACATTACCTCCATCATACCATTCATATTCATAGAACCACTCCATGTGGGGAGTCATATGAAAGGATGCACCTGATTCAATCAACCATGCCTCATGATCTGCATGTGTGCTTGAAGAATCCAAGTACACATCCCCTCCTTCTTCCTTGGAGGTCTTTTCTTCTGTAGAAGGAGCTTCTTCAGATCCCTTATTTTTCTCAATTTTGGATCTACACTGCTTCTTGTAGTGCCCTTCTTTTCCAAATCTCCAACATACCTTTACAAAATTTCCAAGAGATTTAGATCTACCCTTAGACTTAGATATCCCACTTGAGGACTTAGATCTATTTCTTTCCTGGGAGCGCCCTCTATTAGAATATTGGTTGTTGTCATTGATGTCAACCCTAGTCATGGGTTTTGGACCGCAATATTGATAAAGGTATTTGGACATGAAGGAAAATGCACATGCATATACAACAACCATGAATGGATAGTATACATCATGTTGTTTCTGGTGGTATGTGGCACATCACGTGGATCCTCATGGTTGAGGAGAAATGAATTTTTGAAGATGACAAAGTGAATTGAAGAAGGAAGTACATGTAGGCCCTGAAGATAATTAAAGAAAATAATTACAAAATAAGAAAGTGTCGGTTTAGGCCTCTAATATTTAAAAGATGAAGTGACATAAATGGTATAAAATAAACATCATTATACATTTCATTTTGATATTTGAATTTGAAATGGCAATAAATAAGAAGGCTGAATTTCAAGGGAGGATGAAGTCTTTTGGTGATGTGTTCTAAGATATTTTGGTCATCTTACCATTTTGATGCAAATTTTTTGTATAAATGTCTATTGAGATGGTGAAATCCTTTATGGTGAGAAGCATATCAAGGTACCCTATGTTAAAATCTTTTATCTCTTGATTTAAAACATAATTATGGAGATACATATGGAGAATGGGGTTTGTGACCGATCTGAAGCTAGTCAATGACAAGTGTTAAATTGAAAACGGTCATAACTTATTCATGCAGAATCCAAATTCGATGGGACAAATTTCATTATTATAAATAGTACATACTTTAGTTTCTTTTGGCTGCAAGGATTTCAGAATTGGATGTTAAATAGTGAGCACAGGGCATTATTGTACAAGTTCAGTGTTCTGAATAGACCCGAATTGAATAAAGTCTACCATTCTTTCTATAACTTCCTTTTGTGGAGGAGTTCAAAGGATTGAAACTTGGAGGAGTTTTAGAGAATACATTGATTACTATTATATATAGGATCAAGAAGTACTCCAAAATTGAAGAATTGCAAAAATTGAATAAGTCCTAGGAAGCATTATTAGGTTCTATGTATTGATTGGTTGATGGTGATGATTATTATGAAGTTTTATTATCTCTCATATATTCTTGGGTGGAAGGAAGGGCAAAGGATGGAGTTCAGCTCTCTCTTTGATATTGGAGGATTGTATATGTTCCTCTTGGGGGTTTATCCCTCCTTTACATTTGGAATCTGTAGCTACAGCGGAGTAATTACTTCCCTTGAATAATAGCCCCATGATTGTTTCTCATATATTGTGCATGGTGTATTGTGGTGTATTGGTGTAACTCTTGTACTATTATTCATTTCTCATTAGATATAGTTGAATGGGTATAAGTATAAGTTGAAAAAGGTTTCAAGGTGTAGCGATGTGATTTCCCCCTCTAAATTATCAACAATTGGTATTAAATGAGGTTACCTTAGGTACAGTTTAACCAACTAGAGGAAGATCCTAAGAAGAATGGAATACACAATTCCAAATGGGATTCCACAACATTTGATGGAAGTAATTTTTAATATTGGAGTAATATAATGAAACTTACTTGAAATCTCATGGGACATATGTTTGGTTCTGGAGTTGTGAGGATATAATTCTTTGAAGAGGCAAAGACTTATTTCGAGAAGGAAACAAAAAGGAACAACAAATTGGCAATGAATCATACGGATGGATTGATAGATTGAGTGAAAATATAAGGTGGGATCATGTGCATCATCAAAAGAGATATTTGGGACAATCTACATGTTAAGGTCCTAACCAGCATAAGGTAGATCAATGTATTAGGATGTAATAAAGGTCAATATTAATAAGACACTTCAATAAAATAGAAGTCTAAAGAAATAGGATGTAATAATAACTAATAGAAGCTTCCTCTCCTAGAAGGATCTTCCTCCAGATGCTTCTCTTAATAGACACATTTAGTATAAATAAAGGGTCGAGGTTATGAAAACCATAGCTTGGGGTGTTAGCAACAGTTGTTTTGTTTGAGGTTTCCCCCTCGGAGAGGGCTGTGAACATTGCTATTTGAATCAAAGTGTTGTTTACATTTGCTATTTAAAACATATCATTTACGTATTGTGGTGTTTCTTTGGTTATATTGTTGTTATTCGTCCATTTCTAGCATTTCATTTACATTCTGCATATTTTATATATACGGTATCTTACCAAGTGGTATCGGAGCACTTTCCTTGGTAGAAGTAGCGTTATTTGTTTTACCGAGTGAGAGGCGTATTCAGAGCGTCTTTAGAAGCCTGAATCACAATGGATTCACAGCATAAACCCGTGGTTGGGGAGTTCATACGAGGGAAATACAAGTGGTTCTTAGAGCACATCTGTTGGACACCTTGTAACCCTGTTGGTACCTTAAGGAGTGTTAAGCATGGGACAACACGTGTCTGGGATCGGCCTAGATTTCAGGAAGCCCTCTTTAGATAAACCTATCATTGGGGCTACGCTGTAATTGTCACCAAGAACAACAACCTTTCGGGAAGATACTCTCTACAATTACAGGTAGTGGGTGATGCGACTAAAGAGTCTGATCCTATCCTCATAGTTAGTGCCACGAGGATATAGTGCCGAGTACTCTTGTTGGATTACTTGCGTTATGTCAGGAGAGCTATATACAGGAAAAACCCTTGTCATAGAACCCTTGAATACCTAACCTTGGAACATAAACAACATAAACAATTTAAACCGGTGAGATCTATTGTTGCTTTTATCACGTGGTGGGTTGTAAGTAAATCTTTGTATCACGGATTCCCAATTTAGAGTTCGACAACACCCAACCTTCTTAGGACCAAACCCATATCTGTAAAAAAAAAAAAAAAAAAAAGTCTGGAAAATTTTTCACCATTATTTGAGACCTATTCCATTAGACTCATCTCTTCCCCTTGTCCACATTCATCCATATCATTTTTCAAAGCAAAAATTTATGACCCTTCCCGCTCCCATTTTTCACCATTATTTGGACCTATTCCATTAGACTCATCTCTTCCCCCCTTGTCCCACATTCATCCATATCATTTTTCTGCCAAAAATTTCTAACCCATGGCTTCCTTTTCAGTTCACCCATCATCTTGGCCCATAGCAGTAGCGAACTAGATTCGCTTCAACACCTTGGAATCTACTTTCCTTAAGACCCAACAATAAGTGCAACAACTCGGTTCTACTATTGCCTCAGGACTGATGCCTCCATAAATGCCTCCATAAATGCATCCGTCAATGTAGCCATTGCAGACTGCACGGCTACACTTACGGATGCATTCATGGATGCATCACTCTGCACCAAACTCAAAATCCCTCTTGATGACTCTTTAGATGATGCACATAAAAAGACTAAAGGTGAAACTTCTTCCCAGTCCTTTCCAACCACATCACTTTCAAAGGGACATCGCCTTAGCCCGATGGATGTAACCAAATTTGATGGCTCGGACCCCATTAGTTTGAGTCACACAAATGGAATATTATTTCTCTCTCTACAACGTACAGGATGACTTGGCCAAACTCCGGTATGGTGTTCTCCATCTAGATCAAAACTGGCAATGGTGGCAATGGAAAAAACTTCCCATCAAGGGTATACTACTTGGACCTAGTTTGTTGTTGAGCTTTATGAGCGCTTTGACGGCACCAACCATTTGGGCGTTTGACAAAGTTGAAACAATCGAGAACAATAGAAGACTTCATGGTACATTTAAGGCATATGGCTTTCCAGTGAGGCATGGCTGATGCTTTTCTGAGAGTGTTTTATCGATGGCCTCAAGGAGGAGATTAGAACCATGTCCTCATGGCTCGACCCTCGAGCTTGGGTGGAGGCTACAAAAAGCTAAAGAAGCACAACAAATTGTTTCCTCTCAAAGCCATAAGCCTTCCTTTATCCCACACCATAAAATAGTCAACCCCACTACTCCCTCAGCCCATTAAAAATCCAAAATTGACCGGGGCTGAAATGCGTGAATGCCAACTCAAAGGCCTACATTATAATTTTGATGACAAATATATTTCCCGGGCCACAAATGTATGGAACAAAATCTCTTTATGGCCATCTGAGGATATTCAAGAAGAACATGATGACACTCCCCCCTGTGCCAGAGTCACTATAAATTTTTGAAATAAACCCTCCCTCCGACCCTCAGAAGTGGGAGACCAATTCTCTCTCCCTCAATGCTCTCACCGACTTCTACTCGCCCCCAAACCCTCAATCCTAATCCGGTTACATCAAACCTTAGAAAGGTCATCATCTTGAGTTGATAAGTGGCGGCACCCACAAATTATTCATCGTAGCGCGCCAGCCCAAGCCCATTGCACTACATCCATCGCATCAATAATTTCCAAATCACATGATTGCCAATGGTGGTTCCTATGAAATGTAGTGGTATTTATCGAAAATGTCGTCTCCAAATAGGTGACTAAACCTCAAATCCGTATGTTTTCTATCGACATGGGAGGTTCGCGACATTATGTTGGGTGCGAATGGCCTAAGAACCATGAAATTCCATTCTCATGGATTTCAAGAACTTAACCATGCAATTTGGCCACACACATAAATTTCAAAGGCATCACTGCAGGTTCTCCCGAAATCATCGATTTCTCATACATGGAAAAATTGCTCAAAAAAGGTCGATTCGGGTGTCATAAGCCCATCCGTACCATACAAACCCGCGAGAGATCCACAGGTGCCCCAAGACCTCAAGCCATCTTCTAAGGCATCAAACAATCTTACCTCCCCAAGGACTCCCTCCTTCCCGCGGTGTCCATGATCACTCCATTCCCCTTGTCCCGGAAGCCTCCCCAAATATCGTCCATCTACTTCACCCCTTTGCACAAAGAATGAGAATTGAAAAAATGGTCCGGGGAACTCCTTCTGCTTAGGAGTCATCTGTCCTATTACGAGCCCTTACTCTTCTCCGATGGTCATGGTCTTGAAGAAGAAGGTTCTTGGAGAATGTGTCGACTTTCGTGCTCTCAACAAACTAATATACATCAAGACAAAATTTCCCATTCCTGTCGGTGATGACCTCTTGGATGAGCGAGTGGTGCCCAATTCTTCACCAAACTTGATCTTAACTCGGGCTATCACCCGGATCACATTATGAAGAGTCCAACATTCCAAGGCGACCTTTCCATACGCTGTAGGGGGCCACTAGTTTTTAGTCATGCCCTTTGGTTTGTCAATGCCCCCCTCCACCCTTTGAGGAGCCTCGCAGACCCGTGTGCTTACGCCCTTTTCTCGGAGTCATTTTGTCTTAGTTTTTTCTTTGATGATATCCTCATATATAGAAATACATGGACAAACCATCTTACTCATGTGGATCAAGTTCTGACCCTACTCTCTGACTAGTTTTCACGGGAAACAATCCAAATGTGATTTTGGTGCATCAGTGAATACTTGGAGTCATCGGTGGGAAAGGATGGTGCTTCGGGGAATTGGATCCAGAAAAGATTGAAGCTATGCAGGAATTTGGTAGCACCCAAAGGGACTCTCAAAGAAGCTTGCATGGATTTTTGGGCCCTCCGCAGTGTGCTCGCCAAGTTCGTTGGGAACGCTATGGAAAGATTGCAACACCTCTCGACTCTCCTCAAAAAGAACTCTTTCCTTGGACCCCGGCGGTGCTCAGGCCTTTCAACCCTTGAAGGCGACCATGTGCACCACTCCGGTTGGCCCTTCTGACTTCACAAAGACATTTGTGTTGGAATCGACGCTACTCGAGGGGAAAATTGGCCATCCTTATGCAAGAGAATTGACCTTTGGCATTCACTATGGCTGTTGTATGCAGAAAGAATGCAGGCAAACCAATTTATAGAAAAGAAATGTTGGCGGAGTCTGCAGGTGAATTATGGCATCCTTATCTCTTGGGAAGCGATTCCAAATTAAGACCGACCAAAGCCCTCAAGTACTTTGCAGGCAGCATTTCCTCCCGAGGGCAACAAAATGGGTCACTAAGCTCTTTGGATATGATTAGCCAAGGATCATTTTACAAGAAGGGAAAATAAAATGCGGTGTTTCTTTCTTTCTCTAGAAATTATGAAGAGGAAGGATCCCTTTTTCTCTTTCCTTTGTTGTACTTGATTAGGCTGCAAGCTATGCACGAGGAATGGCTTCAAGACCCCAAAAGTTAACATCTTGATCCGGAAGCTGAGAACAAGGCTCCTTGATCCCAAAATTCCTCACATCTCAGGGATGAGCTTTGATACAAAAGGCTTCTTGTATTTAAGTAAACAATCAAAGCTCAAATCCACGGTACTTCGAGCTTCATGCTACACCCTATTTGGGGGCACTTTCGGAAGTCACCAAAGAACATATAGTAGGAGTCGAACATTATTTTTACGGGAAATTATGAAGCGGGACATCCAAGTAAGTTTTGGTTGAATGTGAGTTATGTCAACACAACAACGGAGAAACAATCAAATATCCAGGGCACCCTCCAGTACCAGGTCCCTGATATTTGGAGGATATCTCTATGGAATTTATTCTGAGGGTTAACAAATCGGGGAATAAATCGATCATAATGGTGGTGGTGGATCGCCTTTAAGTATACTCATTTTGTATAGTCACCACCCATTACTACATCCGGTGTGCAAATTTTTCATGGATCGGGTCTTGCAAGCTTCATGGCATGCCCAACTCTAGTGTTTCTGATCGAGACCCAACAAGAAATTTTTTGGCAAGAGCTATTTAGCTTCTAAAGTACCCAATTGCATCATCTCGACACTCATCCCTAGACAGATGGTCAAGCGGAAGTCATCAACAAGTGTTTGGGCTTATATCGAGGTGCTTTGCCTCTGAAAAACAACACCGGTGGGCTCAATGGTTCGCCCGAATGGTGGTACAACACTACATACCATACAACCACTTTCGCATGACTCCTTTTGAGCGGTATATGGTGAAGCCACCATCGGTTCTCTCTATTACTTATGGGTACCTCAAAGGTCGTGGTTGACCAAACACTTATAGTCTGAGAGGGTATCCTTCGTACCCGTAAAGAGAGCTTGGTCATGGCCCGAGATAGAATGGGCTTAACAAAGCGGATCAAGAATTAAGCTCACGAGCGTCAATTTCTTAGAGAGGATCAAAGTGTTTATGAAATTTGCAACCATATAAGCAAACTTCCTCAAGGCTGACGTTAATGGAAGATAGCACCCAAATTTTATGGTCATTATAGAGTTCTCAAGCGTGTGGGACCAGTAGCATATCGATTATCTCTACCCATTCAGTCGAAGCTACATTCTGTTTTCATGTTTCATGCTTGAAGAAGGTGATTGGAACAGGGTGCCAAATTCAAAATAACCCTTCGAGAATTAGGCTGAAGAAGGATCCATTTTGGCTACAACCCGAGGAAGCAATTTTGAATCTGTTGATGGTTCTCTGACGTAGGCGAGAGAACCATCAAGGAAGTGCCCCAGATACAGGTGGAAGGAATATGACTCCGAGATGCCACTTGGAACCGGCTACCATTCGCGAAGTTTCCACATCTCAAGCCTTGAGGACAAAATTGTTGTTTTAAGAGGCCGGACATGTTAAGGTCCTAACCGCTTTATAGGTGAATCATATGTATTTGGATGTAATAAAGGATAATATTAATGAACCTTTCAATGAAATAGAATAAAGGTGGATGTAAAGAAGACCTAATAGAAGCTTAAAGCTACAGAGGATCTTCCTCTAGATGCTATAATAGACACATTTAGTATAAATAGGAAATAGGAGTCAAGGGTATGAAAAACCCTACCTTGGATATTATTGTAACAGAGCACTTCTCATTTGGAGGTTGCCCCCCGAAGGGCGAACATTGCTATACGAGAATCGAAGTGCTATTTCTATTTGCTATTCTTATATCATTTACGTGTATTGTGAGATTATGGTGGATATTTTTCTTGTTGTACATCATTTCTAGCATTTCATTTCTTTTATATTTTATATACAGTATCTTTTTCTACAATACCTTTATGGGGAAGACACATAAAGGAATAATAATAATAAGTTGAAGAAGATTACAATATCTCGGATTTCAAAGAAGAAAAATGAGGTGATTCTTTTTGCTTTAATTGTGAAGAGGTAGGTCATGTTGAATTTGAATGTCCTCATCCAAAAGGATTGAAATAAATGACACTTGAAGAGAAAATTCCAATGAAGAATATGGAATCATGAAGAAAAATTATTCAACAAGAATGAGAATCTTAAAAATTGAAACATGTTGAGATAGAAAATAGCAAGCTCAATACACACAAAGAAAACTAAGAAGTAGATTGGTTAGTTGTGAAAAGACAAATTGTAATGTGAAGAAACAATTGGGAAATACTTTGAAAAATAAAGAGAAGAACAAATTTCCTTGAAAACTCTACTCGAAGAAGAAACAGAATAGGAGAAATGGGAATGTCCAAATGAATAAGAAAGAGAAGATTGTGAGAAACTTGAACAAGAGTTGTCTCATTGAGGAAGATATCAAGAAACTCTCAAGTTCCAAAGACTTAACACATCTTGGATGCATGGGGTGAAACTTCATACAAATGGATGTAAATACCAACAAGAAGGTTAAAAAAAGAGCTACCTGGAATGGTTGATGATGAGAAGTGGAATAGGATGCTAGAAAGAAAGAATGATTACAAAGAGATGAATATCCAAGAAGACATCCTACCTTAAGGAATCAAAGAGCTTCAATCAATATGAAGGGAAACTACATAGAATAGATCATGAACCCAGGATAGACTACATCCACAAAGAAACCCACTTACTCAAAGGTATCAAAAATTTCTTTCTTGGTCATTTGTTATGCCTTGCAAAATTTTTGGACATAAAACCCAGTAATTAATTGCGAATCAATGAAAAGGAACACATCATAAAAGAAACATGAATGGTATGAAATAAGAATATGGGAAAATAATGTATCATGGATTTTGTCAACATAAGTTATAATTCATTTCCCCGTTGATGGACAAAAATGTGCATGCTACAAATGTAATTATCTTGGTCACAAAGCAGTAGCCAGATATATGAATGAGAAGATGTCCCTATGCCAACCACGGTATGGAGAAGGAAGAAATTCCACAAGAATGATGAATATTGTTGAATAGCATTATTGCTGAAGAATGTAAATAAGAATATAGATAAATTTTATAAAGCCAGGTGGATGTTCTTCACACTTGTGGGGATAAAGACAAATTCATCATCTTGCAGAGAAAGGGTGGAAATGTTGCATTTGGAGATGACTCATCTGCCAAATGCTTGGAAATGTAGTAGAGCTTGGAAGAAAAATGTAAAAACAAAGAATCTGTTCTATTGGTTGAAGACTTGAATCATAATCTACTTTCGGTCATTGAAAGTAAAATGTGTGATAAAGGATACGCTCTTACGTTTGATTCTGAAAATGTAAAATTAGAAAATAACTCAGCAAGATTGATTGCAACTACAACAAAAATATCGAAGAACATATACATCCTAGACCTGAAAAAGAGAGAATGACTACACAAAGGATTTTAGGAAGAAAAGTCCAAGACCGAAATGAGGATGATATTAGGTGCCACATGTTGGGAGGCAACCCCGAAAGAAGAGAGAGTTACATTTTCCAGTGAAGCCTAGGAGGAGAAGCCCTAAAACTTTCATTTATGTCAAAGGGGAGAGAAATTGATCATGATGGGGGGAGCATGAGTGTTTCCATCAATGACAAATGGGGAGGTGTTGGAAGATTGGTTGTTGTCATTGATGTCAACCCTAGTCATGGGTTTTGGGCCTTAAAGATTGAATAAAGGTATTTGGAAATGAAGGACAATGCACATACTATAGAAGCACCCATGAATGGATCCATATACTATCCATGTTGTTTCTGATGGTATGTGGCACATCAAGTGGATCCTCATGGTTGAGAAATGGGTACAGAAGATGACAAGAGTAAATTGAAGAGGAAATTACATGGAGGCCACAGAGATAATTCGAAAATAATTACAAAATAAGAAAGTGTGAATTTGAAGCCCTAAATGTTAAAATGAAGTGACATAAATGGTATAAATAAACATCATTATACATTCATTTTGATACAAGTCAAATTCAGATGGAAATAAGAAGCAAGAAGAGCGAATTTCAAGGGAGAATGAAGTCTTTTTTTGGTGATGTCTTCTAAAAGGTATGTTATTTTGAGGTCATCTTCCATTTTTGCTATAATTTTTTCTAGAATGATTAGGATAGAATTTAGAAATAGATATAGTATTGAGAAGACATATACAAGGCACCTCTGGTAGGTACTCAGCTCTTGATTGGCTATAATTATTCAGGAGATACACTCACATGGAAGATAGGGTTTGTAGCCAGTCCTGCAACTAGTCAAAAGCAGTGTTCCGGGGAAAACAATAATAAATTCTTCCTTCGAGAATCCAAATGATGTGGGAAAATTTCATTGGAAAGAGCATGAACTTTTTTGTTTCTTATTGTGCAAGTTTAGAATCAGATATTAAATATTGAGTGTAGGGCATTATTACAAGTTCGGTCTCCTGAATAGACCCGGGAATTGAATAAAGTCTACCATTATTTCTATAACTTCCTTTTGGGGAGGATTCAAGGGAGTGAAACTTGGAGAGTTTCAAAGAATACATTGAGTAATATTATATACCACAAGATCAGTACTCCAAGAATTAGAAGAAGTCTCAAAGAAGCATTAATGAGTTTTATGTGATGATTGTTTGATGGTGAGGATTTAATGTAAAATTTTATTATCCTCTCATATATTCTTAGGTGGAAGGAAGGGGAAAGGATGGAGTTCAACTCTCTCTTGATATTTGGAGGGGTGTATCTTCCTCTTGTAGGTTTATCCCTCACTTTACATTTGGAGAAATTTGTAGCTACCTTTTAAAGTCATTACTTCCTTGAACAATAACTATTGAGTTATTTCTCATATATTGTGCATGGTGTATTGTGGTGTATTTGGTGTAACTCTTATTCTATTGTTCATTTCTAATTGGATATAGTTGAATGGTTTAAGTATAAGTTTAAGAAAAAGGTTTAGAAATTGTACTTGATACTATTCACCCCCCCCTCTAGAGTTATCAAGCACCCTCTTGGCTTGATGCATCAGTGCTCTGTCCTTCCATGTTCTTCCATATCATCTCTGACAACAAGTATGAGACCACTTCATGAAACTTCAAAGGTAGGTGTAATACTACCTATGGAAACAACCAGTTATCCTGCGCATTTGGTAAATATCACGATGAAAGCTAATACACTTATCTTCATAAAATTTTAAATCTCAACATATACTATTTGACTTACAACAATATTGAAGGAATTCAAAATTGTTTCGAACAGAGTCTCCATCTCTCATCCTCGGGTTATACAACTTATTTATGAGGAAAATTTTATTTACTAGGGACTTAAGAGTAAATTACAACTTCCCCAACCTATTCCATAAACATTTGGTTGTAGCTTCCCATGACACAATTCAATGTGAATCGAGAGAGAAACCACTGATCGGATTGTGTTCTTCACTTTTGATCAAATTTTTCCAGGTCATCTACACTAAAGTTACTATATGTGAAATACCTGGATCCACTGATATCTGTCCATAACAAATCTGTCTGAGCTTCTGAAGCTATAAAATTTTCCAGTAAACTTCGATATCATTTTTGAGCTGCACCGCCATTTATTTCCACTGAAAAATCAATACCATAGATATCCATTGTATGAGGCTTATTAGAGTCTCGATCCAAACCCTTGACCACAATGGCATCTGAATACAACAAAGCTATGATACCAAAATGTAAATTTTAGAAACTTATACAATTTCTTTACTGGAAATAGATTTTCAATAAAATAACAAAAATATATAATGGAAAATACACATATTACATAGGGGATTTTTCTGTGGAAACTAAATGAGAAATAACTATTCTATATTCATTCATAGTGATACATTTGTTTTGGAACACAATATACATCTGGGGGCCAATTGACATACAAGAGCCTAACCCCAATGGCCTAGATTAGTCAAATACCCTAATTCCTTAATTGGAATAGAAAACCATTGGCAAAGACCATGTGCCAAAATGCCCAACAATGGACATGAGAATTGACGTGACATGAAAAATGAGGAAAATGGACACATTTCAGGGAAAAAAAATTTCAACACGAATCTTCAATATCACGAGAAATCAACATCCATGAGCAATAATCAACATCTTATTATATTTCCATGTTTTCCACACTCAAACCACCCTCATCCGTTACTGTTGTCACCCAGCCGAATGAAGGAGGCAGTGATGCCAATTGTTGGAAGGCTAACTTCTAACCAATATTCAAGTAAGAGACTACATCATTACATGCACACATGAGACTATAAAGATAGATATATTAGGGATAAAATTCTACCGCCTTTATTCATGATTTGATAGGTATTTATGCAATGATATGGATGGTTGGAGTGGTTGCACTCGCTCCAATTAATAACCCATTTAGGCCCATTTATCCATTATAAACATATATTTATCCACTCCTACTAGGTTATATTACATTCTTATAAACATATATTTATGCACTCTAGGTTATATTACATTCATAAGTGTGATGACATTTATGAGGCCTAAGAGGCCCCCTCAACGACCTTCTTTCCATCTTGATCCATTGGTGGAGATGTTGGAGCTTTATAATCAGTCACAATAGATTGCCAAATATCAAAACCAAGATCCATTAAATAGGTTTACATCCTTATGTTCCAGAAGGCATAGGCTTTTCCATCAAATAATGAAGCCATGTTTGTGGAGAAACCTTCTTGACTGGCCATGTGTGCTCCTGAGATCTATCTTCCAATAGTTAGAATGTTTCCAAAGGAACCCCCTCTTATACCAATTGTTGATCACACACTTATACCAAGAGGGGCAGTGAATAAGTATAAGACAATTTTTTTTACTTTTTTAAACATATCACATATGAGATCTATTAACTGCAGAACATGGAACACAATATTTACATGGAAACCCTTTCAGGAGAAAACCACAAAACTTCTCTTTATAATTATTTGTAGGCACCAACCTATAGTTACAAATATTTGTTGGAACCAACCTACATGAGACACCAATCTCCACTGGTACAAACCTTGGTAGGCACCAACCTACTCTTATAGATATTCATAAACACCTATCTATTGGAGACACCAATCCCCACCACTAAGCACCAACTTAGCAAGAGATACCAATCTCTTTGTTTGAGTGGCACCAACCTTC
>SNQJ01S0005395.1:95094-112440 GCA_010110895.2 Picea sitchensis | reverse complement strand
TGGAGAAGACGGAGAGAGAGAGTGGTGCATATCTGGGAGAGGACTTTCTGTATTAGTTTAAGAGATCTCTTGGAATTGTATTGGCTATCTATATTAAGGAATTTTTGCTGGGTTTTCTTCCCCTAGAGGGTTTCCCAGGATAAATGTTGTGTCTCTTGTGATTGTGTATTTCTTAGTGATCTTGGATTATGCTATTGTTATCTAATGAAATGAAAAGAACTATAATAATGGCTTAAACATTAACACCGACGTGTGTCCTCCCACAAATCGACAAATATGGTTCAAAATGGCTCTTCGGGCTTTGGGAGTTTCAAACTCTCGCACTCACTTCCTCCCTAAGTACTTCTACTCGAATTACATGATTTGTTTACACATGTCCTCCTGGATCCGAAAGTCGCTATCCACTTCATCTCTTCGAGCTTCGGGAGTTTCAAACTCATACGCACTCGTTCCTCCCAGAGTGCTTTCACCCAAAGACAACGGATTTCCACCACGCGTCCCTATGGATCTGACGGTCCAGGTCTTCTTCGGCTATTCATGCTTTGGGAGTTTCAAACTCCTACACACTTGTTCCTCCCGGAGTGATTTCACCCGAAGACAATGGATTTCTTCCATGCATCCCTTTGGATCTAATGGTCCAGATCTTCTTCACCTACATCATCTTCCTTTCAGAGTGCTACACCTCCAAACTTCTAGATCTCTTGCCACGTACTCCTCGCAATGGACGGTTGAGATCTACTTCGGCCTTCAGGACTTCAAGAGTTTGTCACACTCCACACTTGAAATCCTCCAAAGTGACTTTCCCCAAATTCTTAGATCTGTTAACATGTGTCTCCTAACGACCAACAACCTAGATCTATTTCAACCTTTGGCTATTTGGCGATTTCACCTTCTCCTCTATCACAAAGCTTCTGAAGTTCTCTCACTCAGGAGTTGTGGATCTTGTGCCACTTGTCAACCTTGACGAGGGACTATCCCTATTCACTTTAGGACTTCAAGACTTTGGCAAGTCCCCTCTCCTGTGCACACAAAGGATTAAGGCCCGTACACTTTACCTTGTTTGGATGATTGTCAATCCTCCACGCTAAGATCCGATGACTGGGATCTATTTCTTCCTTGGTGCACTCACTTGGGTGTCTGGGCATGGATTCAACGGTCTAGATTTCTTCCTAGAGATAATCTAATGACTGATGTCACTCCTCCTCCTGAGATTTGGATTTCTTCCAAATTGGAAGAGTTTGTAAGTGTTCAAAGGATTCGACTTTTGTTCCTCCCACAAGCCTGATTGTTTAGGTCTCGTCTGCATTTCTATTCACACTATCTCTTCTGAGATTTTGGATTTACTCGGTCTCTAAGGGTCTCAGCCCTTCTGCTCCCTTCAAACAGTTTTGTTGCCCTCCTGGAAACCTCTTGCTCAAAGCACACCTTGATGATCATTTTCTATAGATTTTTCAGTAAATCTGTGAGTATATTCCTTTGATTCTCTTCTCCTTGAACTCGACAGAGAGTTCTCTTTGTGCACACTTTCACCTTCTCAATGCCCACCTGGTAGAGCTCTATAGAGTTCTCAGTGACTTTGCCTCTCTGTGCTTTCTCTACACAGTTTCTCCTCTAAGGTATTCAACAACCTAGAGGCTTCCCCTGAGTTTTTATCACTCTGGTGTGCCCTCCTGGCACATTCTTTTCTGACTCCATTGAATTCATATGTGCACTCCTTGTGCTGGCTACAAAACCTCCAATGTTCTGTTGTGCACTCCTTGCACAACCTAAAGAACCTAGAATAATATTTCAAACTCAACAAAGATAGAGAAATCTATATTCCTATTGCAGATGGGATATATCATACATATACATCATACATAAACACACAGATAGCACAAAACAAACATTCATTCATATATAAATTGATAAGCAGTGAAATATTTTCTTTTCTATTAATTTGAATGCTTGGTTACAATATGTGCAGGCTGGACTGCAACAGAGTATCAACTCTCTCAAGCTCTCTCTCAAAGAACTATTCTACCCCCTAAACTTCTAGTCCCCCTCTTGAAATCTGATACTAAGATATCTTTACAAAAGAGGGGTTCTATGGGCTTATCCTCTCTTCACCTAAACTCATCTATTACATTGAATGAAAATCAATATCTCATATCTGAGGCCATGCTCAATATCTGTACAACTTAGGCCTATTAAATGCAACCTTATCTCCTGCTTGTACAAAAGCATGGCTTGGTTTTCACTCAACCTTACAACACTAATCCCTATAGGATCATATTTCAAATTTAAAAATGGGAGGGTTGGTGTATCTCCCTCCCTTGAATGCGCACTCATGTGCTGGAATGTTGGCGCGTTGTTGAGGTGGAGTGATGCTCCTGCATCATACTCCACTGCTGGGAAAATCATGATCTCCTACTCATGAGCTCCTCTACTCCAATGTTGAAATCCTCTTGGATCCCAAACTCTCCTCTAGAGTTGTCCTCTTGTTCCTCTGCTTTGATGTTGCTGCTATTGATTCTTCCCTGCTACTCTTACAGGTCCTCCTCTATTCAACTTCTCCTTGCTAAAAGATTCTTGTGCTGACCTCAACATCAACCTCCTTATATCCTCTACACCTTGTCCAGTTGCTCCAATGGTTGGTTCTCCTTATGTAGTCTTCTCTTCTTCCCTTCCTCCTTATCAATCAGTAGATCATCCTAATCCCCCATGTTGTTTTCTTATTATGTTCCATTATCTTTCCACCCTGCTGTAGACTCTAGTTCTGCAGTCTCATCATTGAGTTGTTGTTCAACTTTCTCCTCTGACATATTGGCTTCCATCAGCTTCTCTTGTGTTGGTTCAACTCCAAATTCCTCCAGCTACTCCCCATAATGGTATGCTCCTCCCCCTATTTCCAACTTGATCTGGTGGATATGCCTACTCTGCATATTTACCCTTCTCTCCAGGGATTTTAGTTCCTCATACATCTCAACAAAATCTATGTTGTCTGCTTCCTCTTCTGCTGCAGGCTCCAATGATGCAGTCATCTCCTGTTCAGCTCCCTGGCTGAAATTTTTGAGCAATTCTTTTGAATGCTCTTCTGCTGCAATCTGCATGATTTCCTCCTGGTAGCCATCTTCTGGTTCTAGGTTTTCTAACCAATCCTCCAACATATTCAACCCTTTCTTCCATTGAGTGAGAAATTCATCTGAATTCTCCTCTTCCTCTTCTCCTTGGGCATATTCTGATATCTTTTCCTTCATCATGATAGTCATAGTTGATTGTCCTTCCTCTGCTGCACCTGCATCACAAACATAGTTAGATTTAAAATCATTTGTCCCCATGGCCTCTTTCTTGGATTCTTGTTGCACCACCTCCTCATGTGCAACACTGTACTAGCCTCTGCTGAACTATTTGGCAGGAATATTTTGATTCCCTCAATGATCATAATGCATTTCTAACCCTGCTCCATCAACTCTCCTTGCTGATATGAACTCTCTGCTGACTTCATGAGACTTTCAAATAGTCTCCTCTCTTATCCCTTTCCCACCTGGAAATCTAGGATTTCTCTTTTTCCCTCCTAGCATTTTATGATATCAACTGATCTCATCTCATTTCCCACCTAGAAATTTAAATTTCCATCACTACCCACCTGAAAGTCTATGAGATCCTCAATTGATCTCATCTCATTGCCCACCTGGAAATGTGAATTTTCATTGCTGCCCTCCTGGTAGTCTATGAGATCCTCAATTGATCTCATCTCATTGCCCATCTGGCAATATGAGTTTTCATTACTTCCCTCTTGGCAGTCTATGAGATCCTCCATTGATCTCATCCCATTTCCCACCTGGAAATTTGAATTTTCATCTCTAAACTCATGGCAGTTTATGAGACCCTTAATTGATCTCCCTTCCTCATCACTAAGGGTTCTCCCAAATTCTGGTTCACAAATGTAAACCATCTCCTGTTCTGTGTCACTGAGGTTTTCAACATGCCTTAGCCACCTCCTTACTACATGTTTCTACTTTCTGGCCAACAACTTCTAAACAAGCCATTTTACTTTCTTCCTCAAAGGCCATTCATATGTTCAGTGTACCTTTGCTTCTTGTTGCATCTTCAATGTCATCTGCTCCATTCTTGCCCTTATCTCAATGATCTCCAGATCTATATCTGACTTGATTTTCTTCTTGTGGCCTTCTTTCTGACCACGTTCATGGCCTTCAGTAGCCATTTTCACCCTCTTCTTTCCCTCCTAGCAAGTCTGTGGATTACTCTGCATTCAAGAGAATCTCCAACTTCTCTTACAACTCACCTAGTTGTTCAACTTGCTACTGCATACTTGCAACAATCCTTCGCACAGAGCATCAATACTCTGCCTCCTTCTTCACCTGTTGTCTATAGACACAATTAAGCTTCTGATACTACTTGATGTAGTCATACTATCACTTTTCACCTTCTTACCTTTTCCTACGATCTGCAGACAAAATTAATCTCTGATACCATATGATGCAGACCCCCCTTCTCTCCTCGGGGCTTTGTGACCTCCCGATCAAGGATCGTTCACATCAAGGAGTCAGATCAACTCTTCAGGCTCCTGATTGAACCCAAATCAACTTACACAGGCCCAATTATCACCCTCATGGTTTCTATGGTCATGATCTAACTGTTATCAGTTTTTCCATCGATCGATGGTTCACAACAATTGTGGGCTGCCAACGTGCTCGCCCTTTATTGGAGAGCTTTGTCCTCATAATCAGAAAATTTCTCACCCAAATATCCTTTAAATTAATTGTTGATATCTTGTCCCATCGAGATCAATGACGTTTGTGAATTGTAGGCTTTGAACTAGAACGACTACTAATTCTTCCTCCTCTCCCCGCAATGATTCCTCACCATTGATTTTCCATTCTTAGATCGACGGTCATCTGCAGGCCCTACCTTCTTAGCACCCTTTCTCAAATCCAACATGAGCTGACACTAGATCCTTCCTCGCTTGTAACCTTGGGATGTGACTCAGGGCTTAACCTCCTGTCACTTTGCAACTTCGGCACTTTCAACCAAGACCAGATGAATGGTCCTCGACCTCCCTTCGAAATCAACGGTTGAGATCCACTTCGGGAGTTCGTGCTTCGAGAGTTTGGCACTTTCACCCTCCATTTATACCTAGAGTATTCCGTACCCAAAGTTCTACTTCTTGCGCCATGCGTCCACCTCAATCAAGGACTCTAGTCCACTTTGGGACTTCGGCCTTTGGACGTCTCGACTTTTCCACGCCCACTTTCCCCCAGAATGATTTCACCTAGAGTTTATGATCTTTTGATGCATTTCCTCCTATAGATCTATGACTATGGTTCAGTTCGGATCTTCAGGCTTCGGGAGTTTCAAAATCTTGCACTCACTTCCTCCCGAACTACTTCTACACAATGTACACATTCTGTTGATGTGTGTCCTCCTGGATCTGACGACCGCTATCCACTTTGACTCTTTGGGATTCGAGAGTTTCAAACTCCTCTACACTCATTCCTCCCAGAGTGCTTTCACACGAATACAATGTATTTCTTCCATGTGTCCCGCTGGATCTGACAGTCCAGGTATTCTTTGGCTATTCGGGCTTCAGGAGTTTCAAACTTCTGCACACTCGTTCCTACCGGAGTTCTTTCACTTGAAGAAAATGGATTTCCGCCACATGTCCCTCTAGATATAATGGTCCAAATATTCTCCTCCTACGTCGTCTTCCTTTTAGAGTGTTACACCTACGAACTTCCAGATCTCTCGCCACATACTCCTCGCAACGGACGGTTGCGATCTGCTACGGCCTTCGAGACTTTGGGAGTTTGTCACACTCCACACTTGAAATCCTCCGAAGCGACTTTCCTCGAAGTCTCTGATCTGTCGACACGTGTCTCCTGACGACTAAAGTCCTGGATCTATTTTAGACTTCAGCTATTCGACGATTTCACCTTCTCCTCGATCACAAAACTTTCGAAGCGCTCTCACTCCAGCGTTGTGGATCTTGTGCCATTTGGTAACCTTGATGATGGAAAGTCCTTGTTCAGTTCGAGACTTCGGGACTTTGGCAAGTCTTCTCTCTTGTGCACAAAAAGGGTTAAGGACCGTGCACTTTACCTTAATCGAATGACTGTTGATCCTCTACGCTCAGATCCTACAGTTGGGATCTATTTCTTCCTCATCGCACTCCCTTGGGTGTCTGTACATGGATTCAATGGTCCAGATTTATTCCCACAATAGATCTAACAGTTGTTGTCACTCCTCCTCCTAAGCTTTCAATTTATTATGACTTGGAAGAGTTTGTAAGTGTTCAAAGGCTTCGACCTTTGTTCCTCCCATGAGCCTGACTACTTAGGTCTCATCTCCATTTCTATTAACGTTATCTCTTCTGAGATTTTGGATTTACTCAGTCTCTAAGGGTATCAACCCTTCTTCTCCCTTCAAAGGGTTCTAGTTCCCTCCTAGAAACCTCTCACTCAAAGCACACCTTGCTGAGCGTTTTCTACAGAGTGTTCAGTAACTCTGTGAGTATCTTCCTTTGATACTCTTCTCCTTGAACTCAACAGAGAGTTCTCTTTGTGCAGACTTGCACCTACTCGATTCCCACCTAGTAGATTTCTACAGAGTTCTCAGTGACTCTTCCTCTCTGTGCTTTCTCTGCATAGTTTATCCTCTAATGTATTCAAAAACCTAGAGGATTCCCCTGAGTTGTTATCACTCTGGTGTGCCCTCCTAGCACATTATTTTCTGACTCCACCGAGTTCAGATGCACACTCCTTGCATTGGCTACGGAACCTCTAATGTTCTGATGTACACTCCTTTCACATCCTAAGGAACCCAAAATAATATTTCAAACTCAACAAAGATAGAGAAATTTATCTTCCTACTGCAGATGGAATCTATCATACATCTACAACATACATAAACACACAGATATCACAAAAAAAACATGCATTCATACAAAAATTCATAAACAATGAAATTTGTTCTTTTCTATTAATCTGAATGCTTGGTTACAACATGTGCAGGATGGACTGCAACATAGTCACATCTCTCTCAAGCTCTCTCTCAAAGAACTATTCCACCTCCTAAATTTCTAATCCCCCTCATGAAATCTAATACCAATATCTCTTTACAAAAGAGGGGCTCTACGAGCTTATCCTCTCTTCACCTAACCTCATCTATTACATTGAATGAACATCAAAGGCATGGATTGTTTTTCACTCAACCTTACAACACTAATCCCTATAGGATCATATTTCAAATTTAAGAATGGGAGGGTTGGTGTCTCTCCCTCCCTTGAATGTGCACTGATGTGCTGGAATGTTGGCGCGTTGCTAAGGTGGAGTGATGCTCCTGCATCAACATGTATGCTCTGGTTTGTTGGTGGGTCTACTTTCAACTCCATATAATGGTGGGGCACCATTTCAAAGAACTTATCCATGTATGTAATGTCACGGTTTGCATATATGAGTTGTGGAACCTTCCCCAACATATCTTCATTGATGATGACCTCGTCTGGTATGTTGAGCATCACCAACATGTGGTTAACATTCTTTGGAAGTGTCACCGGTGGGGCATTGTCTTTTCTTGGTGGAATGTAGTCATGGGGGAACCTAGAATCTAATTATGACACTACTCTGGAGTCTCCTCAACCTCTAGTACCTCTGGTTATACTAGTGATTCTTTTGTGCAGGCCTTCTTTGGTATGAGAATTGGTGCTTTTGGTGGTGCCATTTCTATAACACTGGTAATCCTGGACAACTTCTTCGGCTCTATATCTCCTTCTTGTCTCTGCTCCTATTCTATGTTCACTCTTTCTTGCATGTAGCTCATAGTAACAATAACTCATGCTTGGAGAACCTTAACGTCTTTTGTGCTTCCTTGCCAATTGTTCATATCCCTTCATGCCTTAACTAACTTGTCCAATCTTCCAATGGGGTTGATGAATGCTTCAATAAATGTGGATTTATTATCAAATCTGATGTTGGATTTTTTCCTTGTAATTCCAGTTTGTCGTGGTTTCTAGTGGCTTTTTCCATTTTTTATTATACGACGTCATTATGACCTATCATTTCCACTTTGTAGCCATCATTTTCGTGCTTTAATTCCTTTAACAATATTGTCAGTACTACAATGCACAAATTTTATTGCTTCTGTGTTTTTTTGTTGTGCGGTCTTTTGCTTCTGTGTATTTTTTTCTTAATTGGCATAGTTTCATCCCGATAGCGCAACAATCATTCCTTCTTTGCAGTTTCTTATTAATTTGTACTCTGTAATATATATTTCTTCCTACTATGATACATGTGTTGTGGCACATTTCAGGTTATGGTGCAGACAGTCGACTGTCTCTATAGAGTTTCAACTGACTTCCATTCACCATTCCTCCAAGGAATTTTTCATGTAGTGTTTCCAACTATGCAACACCTACCTCTGTCACCTGCTTATTCACATATGGGCCTAACCAGTGCATTCTAAACTTTCCAGGATGTTGCATAAACTTGTTATCATAGAGTAATACTAAGTCCCCCACTTGGAACCTTTTTTGTTTAATTTGTTTGTCATGCGATTCCTTCTCTCTTACCTTCTGGAATTGCTAGTGGAAACCTACGATAAACGGATCTTCCTCAAGTTGTACTAATTGTGATAGTCTCTCTTCTACTTCTCCGGATTCTGATAGATCAGTAATCCCTACAATGCGTAGGCTAGGTAGAATAAACTCCATCAACATCATTGCTTCTTTCCCATAGACCAACCTAAAAGGTGTTTGCCCTATCAACTTATTTCTTGTAGTCCTATAGGCCCAAAAATATGCAGGAACTCTGAAGTCCCAATCATCTCTCCCTATGTTGTATATATTTTTCAAATCATTCTTTAGAATTTTATTGATCGCTTCAACTGTCACATTAGCCTAAGGATGATATGGGGTAATCTTCTGATGATGAATTTGAAATTCCTTAGTCAATGCTACAATTGTTTTATTCAAGAAGTGGGTTTCTTGATCACTGAGTAATATACATGGACATCCAAATCATGTGACTACATTCTCGAATAGAAATCATGCAATAGTCTTCGTAGTGCGGTCTAATATTGTTGTTGCTTCTTCTCATCTAGTCAAATACTCTGTCATAGTGATTATGTACCTTGCTCCTGATCTTCTTGTTGATGGGTTGATTGGTCCAACAAAGTCTATTGACCATTTATCAAACTCTTGTGACATGACCTGTGGATGTAGAGGCATCTCATCCCTCCTGGATGGCTTTCCCACCCTTTGATATGCATAACATGACTGACAATATTCTTTAACATCTTTATGAAGTGTGGGCCACCATAGCCCTGTGCACAAGATCTTTTGTGCAATCGCTTTACCTATGTAGTGTTCTCCTGCAATCCCTTCATGAACTTTTTTGAGTATCCTCGGTCTTTCATGTTCCAACACACACAGCCTCAATATTCCATCTACACCCAACTTGTATAATTTCCCTGTAATCAACTGATAATCTTCTACTTTCACTACTATTTTTTTCTTCTATGAAACGATCATGTTTGATGGGGCCATTCCTATACTTAGAAACTGCATGATGTCCATGAAGTATTAATCCACCATTTTAACTGCAAATAGTTGTGCATCGTAAGTTGTCATCTAAATTCCCTACATCTTCTCCTGATAGTATGTGTGATAAATGATCTAGTCCTACATTCAACTTCCCTGGTTTCACCACAAATTCAAAATCATATTCCTAAAACAACAATATCCATCTGCATATTCTCCCCCCCAACACTGGTTGTTCACTAAGTATTTTAGTGCAGAATGGTCTATGTACATCTTAAAGTGAGAACCCAATAAATAATGTTTGAAATTATGCAGTGCGTATACCATGGCCAATCCTTCTTGTTATGTAGTGTTGTAATTCTTCTCTGCTATAGACAACTTCCTACTTGCAAAAGCAATTGGATGATCTATGTCCCCTTCCCCCGGTTGAGATAGTATTGTGCCCAAATATATGGACGATGCATCTACATGAACATGGAACTCCTTGTTCCAATTTGGAAAGATCAAAATTGGTGTTGTCACTAGTTTCTTTTTTTAAGGTGTTCAAACTCTTCTGACAATCTTCATTCCATTAGAACTTTGCTTCCTTCTTCAGTAATTTTTCCATAGGTGTTTTGATATGCACGTAGCCTTTGATAAAATTCTTGTAATATCTTGTGTGACCCAGAGTTTCCCTTAGTTGTTTGACTGATGTAGGTGGTTGTAAATCCAGAATCATTGTAATCTTGGCTAGATCCACTAATAATCCCCACTTGCAGGATTCATGGCCCAACAAAATTCCAAATGGTGTGCAAAAAACACACTTCTTCAAATTTAGCAAAATATGACACTGTCTACACCTATCCAACATTAGCCTGATTAATTCTATGTGATCCTTCACTAGACTGAACATAATCCAATCATCTAATTATACTTCAAGGAACTTATGAATAAATCCCTTAAACACTGCACCCACAAATCTTGAAAAAACTTCAGGGGAATTCTTTAGTCCAAAGGGAATTACTTTATACTGATAACGTCCCCACTCTATCTCAAAAAGAGTCTTGTATCGATCTTCATATGCAATTTTTATCTAATGGCACCCAGAGAATCTATATGTGAAATAATAAGCCTCTTGGCCTCCTATATTATCCAGTAACTCATCTGTGAATGGCATGGGAAATGGATCATGTAAAAATGCATCATTCAACTTCCTTAGATCTATGAAAATCCTAATTCCTTTTCTTTTCTTTTTTTACACTACCATTGGCTTTACCCACTATGATTCCACCACTTGTTCAATGATCCCTGCATCCAAAATTCTATCTATTTTTGCTTTCAATTTATGTTTGTACTTCGGATTTAATCTATAAGGTCTTTGTTGCATTGGATTAGCAACTGGTTTCAAAGGAATATTCATATTTCCCAAGTCCCCATTTATCCCCTTCATTTCTGAGAATGTATTTGGGAAGAGATCTTGATATTCATGCAATAAATCTGCAATCTTCTCAACTGTTTCATCACTCCAGTAATCCCATATCTACACAAACTTTGGATTGTTTTTCATCCCAATGTTTACCTTCCACGTCTTTATTGGTTGTGTGTACGCAACAGACTCAAGATCTGGCCCTTCTACTACCCGTTCTCCTCATGTTTTAGGTACTTGCACATTCCTAGTATCTTCTTCATTAGGTTCTTCCTTCGCAACATTATAACATTCTATTCATTCATGGACATTCATAGCATCTATGTGCGTACCACATACTGGTACCAACTCCATCGACCCTTCTTCTGAGAAGATATTGGTTCCAATAGCATGTAACATTGCATCCATTAATGGGGATTTTTGTTCAAAATTAAATTTCATCTAGAACCATTGAACCAGCTTGTTCCAACTCCTTGTTTCTCTATGGATTTCCATCTCCACATACCAGTTCTTCGGAATTGTATCTAGTGTATGTATAAATTTGTGCGTCCATTCTCTCTTCGGTACTAAACTTCATAAGGTTATACACCTACTCAACATGACCTGTTGTATCACTCTCCCCTATATACTTATGTGTAATATTCTCCAATACGATACCAAATCTCACTTGCATTAGCCTTCGAAACTGTGACCGGTATTCCATCCCTTGTTTGTGTGTAAACCACCATCTAGATAAAGTAGATTTCAGGACAACATCTAGTGCTAGTAGCCTCTGTTTTTCAGGTATATGTGACTGAAATTCCTTTACAAACAAATTTATCTCCATCAATCCATCATACCTAGGTGGATCACATAACTCCATTCCAATCCAATGCAAGGATCAAGTTATGTGCACACATCATCTAGTTGATACTTCGTGCATCCTCTACTGCCAATGCTTCATACCTTCCTCTTAATATGATGCAAAAAAATAATTCTTCTCAAACTTAGCACACCATATGTAGTGGGGTTAACATAATCATCCATTCGCATAGTCATGTTATACAAGTTATCAATGTCATTCCCTTTTGTTGGATTTATGTACCTCGTTCCTTATTTTGGGTCCAATGGTGCATTAACTTTCAAATATATGACTTCAAATATAATTTCTCTCCTCTTCAGATATGGTTGACTATCATCCATGATCTCAATAACTTCAAGTTCTGATGTACTACGCACCCCATCTATGTTCACAGGCACTCATGTCAATAAGCTAATTGGTGCTATCTTATGCGGGTTTTTTTATCCTTAATTGAATAGGATACTAGATCAAATTAGGTTTTCCCATCATCTCCCACATTTGTTTAGGTAACACATTCACATCAGACCCCAAGTCCAAGATAACATTATCCACATCATATTCCCCAATTTGCATGCTCAATCTGAATTCTCCATTGGTCCTCTTTCTGCACAGTACCTAATTCACTACCCTCTATGTGATGGGAGTTCCCTTGTCTTGCATACAATGATAAATCATTTCATATAATGTATTCAATGCAGTTTCATCTTTTATTAACTCTATACAGCTTCTAAGGAACTCTCTTAGAGTATTTACCTTCCCAAGTGGCTTCTCTGGTATAGTGCGATCATAGAACTGCAACACAAATGATGTTGATGCTTTCTAATATGGTCTTAGTATCTCTTTTGTTTCCCTCTCATACATCTCCTTTTCTTGCTAAGGATTGAATGTTGGCATAGGGCCTGCTGACTTTCGCACAATCATGTTATACACGTTGTCAATGTTGTTCCATTTTGCTGTCTCTATGTACCTCATTCCTTTTGTTGGGTCCAATGGTGCAATAAATTTCAAATCTACGACTTCAAATATCATTTATATCCTCTTCAGATTGATGATTGTATGATTATAAAAGGACCATTCAAGTCCCATCAGTGTTGGATACGGTTGACTATCATCCACGATCTCAATGACTTCAAAGTCTATTGTACTACACACCCCATCTATGTTCACATGTACTCTTATCAATCAACTAATTGGTATTATCTTATGCTAGTTTGTGAGCCTTAACTGAATAGGAGACTAGATCAACTTTGGTTTTCCCATCATCTCCCATGTCTATTTAGTTAACACATTCACATCATACCCCAAGTCTAAGATAACATTATCCACATCATATTCCCCAATTTTCATGCTTAATCTAAATTCTCAATTGGTCCTCTTTATGAACGATACCTGATTCACTGCACTCTGTACAATGGGAGTTCCCTTGTTTTTTGTATAATGATCAATAATTTCATATAATGTATTCAGTGTAGATTCATATTTTATTAAATCTATGTAACTTCTCAATAAATCTCTTAGATTATTTTCCTTCCCAAGTAGCTTCTTCTGGCAGAGTGCGATCATAGACCTGCAACACAGATGATGTTGATGCTTCCCAATCTAGCCTTAATATCTCTTTTCTTGCCCTCTAATATATCTCCTTTTGTTGTTGAGGATTGAATGTTGGCATAATTTATTTTGACTTCCTTACCCATTTCTCATCTTTCTTCCCTTTATTTGTCACATTAACCCCTATTCTGGTTCCTCCATGCATCACAAATGCTATTCTAGGTCATTCATTGCATTTTTTGATGATATTTTCTATACATTCTGATTTGGATTCTAGTTTTGATCCCCTCTTTCCTACCATTTCACAAGTATTTGATGTCAGTCTTTTGTCGCATGATCCAGTGCTATACAATATGGGCACATTGTACACGGATTCGAGCAGTTGTGAGCTAAGTGTCCTAGTTGATTGCAATTGTAAAATATTATCGGTGCTCTTCCTCCTCTACCAAAATTTCATCTGCCTTGACCTCTGCCAAAATATCCTCTGTTTCCTAAATTGAATCCTCTCTGATTATTATATTGTGGACCACCTCCTTCTGTCACAACATTCTCCTCCTAGATCTTGTACATGTTTGAAGTGTGCTCCCTCATCAAATCGAGCGCGCGACAATCCTTCTTTTCATGTCCGTCTGCCTTGTAGAAATTGCAAAATAAGTTCCTTGGTGTACTTTGATACTTATACAATAATGGACACTCAGTTGGATGATGTTCCCATTTCTTACATATTTCACAATATCCTCCTCCTAGTAGTGGATTTGGTGCTCCAGTCACCAAATACTGTGCAAATGCTAGGAATTCATCCTTATGGTGACCTTTAGTCCTACACTTGGTACACTAGACTTGTTCTCATTTCTCATTTCCTTTTGTGAGTTATGCTAATAGAATTGTCAAGGAAACCAACTGGGTTTGGACTTTGCACCATCCCTCGACTATCTCCCATAGGGATGTTTCATATTTCATTGCAATCTCCAAAGATTCAAGTTGCGACATAACCTTATGTTGAATCAATGACCTATGAATGTGTGGTAGAAGTCATACAATAAACCATTCTTGATGTTGTTGATCATGGATCTAGAATGTTAGTCTACCCATCAGATCCTTAAAACGTTGGTCATAATCCTAGATTGATTCAGTCTGCACCTGTTTAATTTCCTTCAACTCTATAATGTACAACGACTCATACTTTGGTTTCTTGAACTCTTTCAAAAATGATTTTCTTATCTCTGCCAAGGTCCTGGCTTGTATTGTTGGAATGGTACTCTGCAACTTCATGTACCAGACTAACACATGACCTATAAAGGTTGTTTCCAACTGCACATTTTTTACAATCTCATCCTGGACATTCTTTGCAGTCCAAATTGTCTCACAGAAAAACAGATGTTGTTATAGGTCCTCTGACCCAACTCCTTGGAACTTAGGAAGTCTAAGGGTGTTGTCTACCCCTTCTATGCTACTTTGTGTAGTACCACCTCTAGGTGTTGTGGGTTGACTCTAACTCTGTGCATTTCTTCCACTACTCTGATTTCTATTTCTCTGTCCTCCCTTGCTAATTATAAGTGATTTTGATAAATATTCAAATGTTATCTCATATTGTGGTGATACACATGGGGTTGTGGATTCAACACATGATCCTATCTGAGTAGGACTTAATGACTCTTCTATTATAGGACTAGACTAGATCCCCTATTCCTCTTCTTTAGTGTGTGGTATATCTACAATTTGGACTAGTATGCAATGTCTTATCCACTCTGGATTACTGTGTGGATCTCCTATCTCAGCCCCATTCTTTCACCTGTTGTACCTCCTTCCACTATGAAATACTCCAAACTCGTCTTCTTCCTATGATACAATCTCTTCAGTTCTTTGCATCCTCAATCCCTCCTCTCCTTCTTCATTTCTTCCTTCATTCTCTCCTATCCTTGGACAATCCTCTTGTCATCCCCCGATTCCCCTATGTGCATGAATCCCCTTAGCAGTTGGACTCCATTTTCATCCTTCACTTTTCAAACAACAACATATTTATCCATGTACCCAACGACTTCATAAACCTTCCAAACAGACCTTTGAAGAAGTCTGTTTCTGCAACTATGTGTGATTGGGTGAAATCTACTGCAAATTCTGTAATATATCCTCCTAATATACTATCCAACCAAAAATCAAATGCATGAGAAGTTTCATTACTTATATAATTAAGCTATCTCACTAACTCTGAAGTCGAGTTTCTTGGTATTGCGGTTCAATACCTTCAAGTATTCTCCACTAATATTTCTAACCACTCAATCAAAATAATAGAAAATTTGCCAAAACAAATCTCATGCAACTCTATATACACATACCTTTGCATTCATTGCTCATCACTCATCCAAGGGTTTCTATTATCTCTCTGGGAAAACTCTCGTTCCTTCCCTTCTAACCATTCTAATATTTCTTTCTTATTCAACCTCCAAAACATTCCCCTAATCATAGATTTTGAGTCTCGGTAACAAAACCATTTGTTGGTGCACTTGTGTAAGACCCTAGGTTCAATTTATCTTAACCAACAAAACCCTTTAGATACTGGCCCCTTTTGACATCACCTGCATGCAAGTGAAGTCTCACCTAAGCTATCTATTGGGGTTGGGGTTGTAGGAACCGATTTTCTACAATAGTGAGGAAATGGGAGGTGATTATCTTATTCGTTCTTACTCAACTGTTATGTGTGCGTTATTATGTATTTGTTCTTCCTTAGTTGCTCAATGAATTTAGTATTACCATTATACTACATATTTCACTACAGTAAATATTTAACTTCTTTTCTAGGACTATTCAGACTGTGAGTATCAATCACATAAAATAACAAATATGAATTTAGTATATTTCTAGGAATTTAGTATTTTTCAGACTGTGAATATATTTCTAGGAATTTAGTATATTTCAGATTATGAGTATATTTCTAGGACTATTTAGATTGTGAAATATTTACAAATATATGAGACATACAAAAGTACCTCAAGTAAAAATTTCAGATGTTGTTTCACTATACTTTCTTAGATATGTTATGTGGAAGTTAGGGATTCTTAATGGTCCTAAGATCAATTTCAAATAGGTCACTTTGGAATTTTCACCATAACTTATTTTTTGGGACTCTTTTGACTATGAAAGATTTAAAGAACAAAGGAGACATATACAAGTACCTCAGGTAAAAATTTCAAATGTTGGTTCGTTTTACGTTAATATATATGCTATGTGGAAGTTATGGTTTCTGAATGGTTCTGAGATCAATTTCAAACATGTTAGCTTGTCATTTTCACTATAAATTATTTTTTGGGACTCTTCAAACTGTGAAAAATTTAGAGAACATAGGAGACATACACAATTAACTCAAGTAAAAATTTTAAAATCAAACTTGCAAAATTGGATATGTGGCATGTTGTACAAGTTCGTTCTTGGGAAGAGGCCCAAAAAATCAAGCTTTGGGAAAGAACTACTATTTGAAAATTAATATTTTGGTCAAACTTGGTGAAAGTAGAAGTAGTGAATAGACCTATTGAAGGTAGAAATGACAAGAAAACCTAGTGAAGGTAGAAGTAGCAAGCAGACTTGGTGAAAGCTAGTGCATCTCACACAAAGAGATTGGTGTCTCTTGCTAAGTTGGTTCTTAGAGATGGGGATTGGTGTCTATGAAAATATGTAAGAGTAGGTTGGTTCCACTCAAACAAAGAGATTAGTGTCTCTTTCTAAGTTGGTTCTTAGCGGTGGAGATTAGTGTCTCCGGGATATTGGTGCCTATGAAGATCTATAAGAGTAGGTTGGTGCCTACTAGGATTTGCACCAATGGGGATTGGTGTCTCCAGTAGGTTGGTGCCTACAAATATTTGTAACAGTATTTTGGTGCCTACAAATTATTATAAAGATAAGGTTTGTGGTTTTATCCCGAAAGGGTTTCTATGTAAATATTGTGTTCCATGTTCTGTAGTTAATATATCTCATATGTGATTGTTTTTTATGGTTGATGAATGTGTGAAAAAAGTAAAA
>SNQJ01S0005395.1:60062-95044 GCA_010110895.2 Picea sitchensis | reverse complement strand
TGTGTGCTCAACAATTGGTATCAGAGCAGGTTCCTTTGGAAATAGTCTAACCACTAGAAATATCAGGAGCACACATGGTTGGTCAAGAAGGGTTCTCCACAAACAAGGCTCCATTGTTTGATGGAAAAAACTATGTCTTTTGGAGCATAATGATGGAAACATATTTAATGGCTCTTGGTTTTGATAATATTTGGCAATCATTTGTGATTGGTTATACAACCCCAACAACTCCACCAACAGATGCAATCAGGAAGAAGCTTAGTGAAAATAATTCAAAAACCATGAATTCCATCTTGTGTAATCTATGAGAATTCGATTTTGTCAAGGTGATGCATTGTGGATCAGAAAAAAAATTGGGACAAGATTCAAAATATCTATGAAGGCGATGACAAAGTTAAGAAGGAAAAAATCCAAACTCATAGAAGGAATTTTGAGAGTTTGCAAATGAAAGACAAAGAAAATGTTGCATCCTATCTCCTCCGTGTGCACAAAATTGTCAACACCATCATATGACATGGTGAAAAACTTGAAGCACTGATGATTATACAAAAGGTATTAAGGTCACTCCCCTTAAGATTTGGTGCCAAAGTCTCTTTCATTGAAGAAATGAAGGATCTTGATAAATAGACAATGGATGAATTACATGGGATCCTCACGGCGTATGAAATGAGGACAGAGAAAGAAAATACATCAAAGAGAGAATCATCATTCAAAAATTCAAAGAAGAAAAAGAACAGAGATCATGAATCAAGTGATAGCTCCAAAAATGAATCAGATGCAATGGAAGCCCATTTTGTGAGGAAACTCAAGAAAGGATCCGAAAAATATAAAGGTAATATGCCATTCAAATGATTTAACTATCGAAAAGTAGAACATTTTGATGTTAAGTTTCCATATGTGAAAAATGAAGGCGGTGATCAAAAGGGTAAGCATGAAAAGAATAAAAACTTCCATAAGTAAAAGAAAAGTATTTACTCCAAAGAGGAAAGTAGATAATCTCAAGAGAGTGATGAAATTATCTCTGATAGTGAAAGAGAAGAAACTCTTTTCATGTCCATAGAAACAAATGTCGATGAAGACAATGGGAAAGAACCGATGGATTAAAAAGAAGAATAAAATGTCAAAATAGATGGGGAAGTGGATCATGAAGAATAAATCATGTGTGCCTTAAGTGAAATAAAGAAGCTTAGGAAAAATAATTTGAAACAAAAGGAATAATTGAAAAAATATGAAGAGGATCGCGATTCAAAATATTAAATGTCAATAGTCCTTGAAGAAACATAGAAGACTATTATAAGAATAAATATTCAACTAGAAGGGGAAAAAGGGATGAAAGAGGTGGTGAGAATCTAGCTGAAGAAAAAGGAAGAAAACTGTGAAGAGATAGAATTTGAAATTGTTTCCTTAAGAAAGAAACTAGAGAAAACAACTATTAAGTTGAATAAAATCTTTAATTTTGAAAAGAGTATTGAAACTTTAGATAATATCATCAATTGTGAAAGGAATTCATTCATTAAGATGAGTATTGGATATGATGTTGTTGTTTCCTCCCTACCTACACCTGGCCTTGCTTCAACCAGGGGAATTTTATTTGTTGCAAATGGAGTTCAGATTGGTTTTCTATAAGAGAAACTTCGTTTTGATTTTGATGAACAAATTGATGAGTTACATGTTCCTCACATGGAAATATTTGAGCATGATGTTATAGATTACATTTTTGTTGATAAGTCGGGTTGTTCCACTCCTATAAGTGAACCTAATCTTGAGCCTACTTCCTATGATATACCAATACAAAAATATGTGCCTTATCGTCATCCTCCCCAAAACATTTGAAGGAATGGAAATCATGCTTTCGTATATTTGCAGAAGAGACGTGAAAAATAGAACTATGGAATAATGTCAACTACTAGGATAAATTGTTGTTGGATTGATGTATGGTCTTAGAATAATTTCACTAGATGTTTGAGGACTTCATATAATTGTGTATCATCGACTATATAGTTGTGCAATGCTTCTATTACTTATTGATGATTGTCATGGAAATGGTCAACCAAAAATTGACCTAACATGACATTCGACTAGAGTTTTGACTGAGTATTGTTGGACGACTGAGAGGGGGGGTGAATCAGTTGTTACTGTGATTAAACAATTATAACCATTTTAATATCATTACAAAACACTCAATGATGATCACAATAATTCAATGAAGTAAGCAATCAAGTATTCACCATCAATCACACAAATGAAACACACAGAGACAGATATTCCTGAGGAAACCCATAAAGGGAGAAAACCTCTTCTTCTTGACATGATACGTAATCTTTATTTTATGTACATTATCATTCTTATGAGAACCAAATCATTTTGAGGCTACCACCTCTGTTTTACAAGAAACAACTTGCTGAGAGCACCAACTCTTTGGTTTCTCTAGCACCCACTATAAGGAAGCACCAACTCCCTTTGTGTTCCAACACCAACTGGATGGAAGCACCAACTTCCAGTCACACATGCACCAACCTGTACAAGCTGCAACTTGTTGAGAGCACCAACTCTATTGATTCTCTATCACCAACTAGAAGGAAGCACCAACTCCTTGAGTGTTCCAGCACCAACTGGATGGAAGCATCAACTTCCAATCACACATGCACCAACCTGTATAACTGAGAAAAATAGTTCTCCCTTGCACCACCCTGCCACCATGGCTTTTCTGGCTACAACCAGATGGAAGCTACAACTCCCTATGTTCAAGCACCCACTTGAAACTCTGAGGATAACAATCCTCCCTACCACCTTGAAATATAAATCTTTTCTTACATAATTTTATTACAGTGATCCAGTGTTTATCAATGGATTACCAATCTCATCAATGTTCTGCTACACTACTCTGCTTTGCCTGCATCAATGTCTTCGTTCTTGCATCCCCTTGCGCTTTCTATTCTTATGTGATTTATCCTCTGTAGAGTTTCTATGCTCTGCTCTTTCTTCTCCTATGCAACACACTTTCTGTTCAAATTCTCTTATGCCTTTATGCTCTGTGCGCCATATACCTTCTATGCACTATTCCTTTGCATGCTCTTCACAATGCCACTGATTTTCCCCTCAGGTTGTTCACTTCATCTCAAATCTTCACATTGGGTTGTGCACTACCTCTCCTCCTGCCCACAAGATGGCTCACACCAAAAGAACACCCTCTTCTCTATTCTGCATGTATTTCACAGTCCAAGTCCTCTGCCTGATCATCATTCAAACCCTTCATCTTCTCTAGAAGTTATTCTGTAAATGTTCATCATGAATGGTCATTCATCCTGAGATTCTTTTGGCATCACTGGCAGTAACAATATTCAACACTTTTCAATATGTCGATTGTCTCTTCATTCCATTGACAGTTACCTCAAGTCTCTTCAGCTCCTATGGAGATCACCCTAAATCCTCTTCGAATTCTGTGGCATAAACAATCAGTGGTTGTTGGCAGTTACCCAGAGAACCTCCATGTGCTCATGCCTTTGGTGCCTTTTCCCTTCCTGAGAAAACTTCACAGTGGGCACTAGATTTTCTAGTTGAGACCCTTCCTTTCACGTTACCATGAGCTATGATCAGACGCCTATCCAAAAGGCACTTCGCAATCTTAGCGATCTCCGATGTGGAGCCTAGCGACGTGCTAGATCTTCCCTTAATCCTTCAACGATTTGACCTCCAGCTCTGACCCCGGGCTTAACCTCCTAGGTTCTTTGTGACTTCGCGTATCGCGAACTCCTACTATGAGTTTCCTTGATTCTCCCAACTTGCGATCTACGAAGTGGAGTTTAGCAACATGCTAGCTCTTCCCTTAATATTCGTCGATGTGACCATGGTTATGACCATAGGCCAAACATTTGAGCACTTCGCATTTCATGAGCTCGCTAACTTAGTTTGCAGTGTCAGATCAATGGTCCAAAATGTTACCTTGATCAACGGTTGTGATCACTTTTTGCATTTTAGGATTTCACGTTTCGCGATGACAGAGCTTAGAGCACCTCCCTTCTTCCGAGTCCCGAACTCGTGCTTTTCTAGACAAACGGTCCATATCTCTCCATGATACAACGGTCGAGATCACTTATTTGCACTTTGATATTTCACGACTCATGATGTTGGAGCTTAGAGAACCTCCCTTCGTCCGAGTCCCAAACTCGCGACTTCAATAATTTTAGATCAACAGTCTAAGATTTCCCATGACTCAATGGTTGAAATCACTTCTTCTCACTTCGGGATTTTGTGACCCGTGATGTTGGATCTTAGAGAACCTCCTTTCCTCCGAGTCCCGAAATCATGACTTCAATCACCTTAGATCAACGGTCTAATATTTATCGTGACTCAATGGTCGAGATCACTTCTTCGCACTTCAGGACTTTGCAAGTTCCTGTCTCACGAATTCATTCCTTCCTCTAGATTTCGCAATTTGCGAATCAACGAAGTGATGATCTCTCGCCATGTGTTCTTGCTGATGTGGNTCGCCATGTGTTCTTGCTGATGTGGTATGCCACTTGTCCTTGCTGACGTGGATCTCCTCATGTGGCACATGTTCTTCTCCTGGATCTGATGACCCAGATTATTCCTTGATCCAAGGGTCCATATCTATCCTTCGAGAACTTGGACTTTGCGATTTCCTACAACTCTCACCTTTGAATTTTCCAGTTCGCGAGTCAACGAAATGCTGATATCTCACCATGTGTCCTCTGGATCCAATGACTCAGATCTCATCGTGACTTCGCATTTCTCAGAGTTGGAGGACTACTCACCTCCCTTCTCCCGACTCCAAATTTTCCGAAACCCACTCGAGATCGATGGACTACAGCCCTATGTGATCCAACGACTATGATGAAATCACGAACTCAGACTTCACGTATTTTTGCTTCTCCTATCTCTGATTTCCCGACTTGCAAATCAACGCAACTCTGATATGATGGCCCAGATCTTTCAAAGTGCTCGATCCAACGATCATTATCGCTCCTCATCCTAAGCTTTGGCTTTCTCAAATCTCTAAGTGTCAAAGGCCACAACCTTTGATCCTTCTATGAGCCTTGATGTATGGGATCTTGTCTGTGCATCTCAGAACGTTATCTCTCCTGAGCTTCTCGAGATTTCTCTTCTACGTCTTCCCAAAATACTTTCGGTGCCCACCTGGCACATTCTACCTATAATCATGCCATCATTGTTGTTTTTCTTTCCATCAATGACAAGCACACTCTGCCTGTAAAACATGCCAGCAATCTCCCCCTTGGCATTGATGGAAAACCTGAAAGACTGCACTATTCTTCAGACCTCCAACTGCAGCAGTCCACACCTTTTCTACCCCTTTGACATCAATGTCAAAGAAAAACATGCTCCCCCTGAGTTGTTGCATTAATTTTTGGAGGTGTCATATATTCAACCAACACATACTCCCCCTGATAGGATGGACTCTATTAGGTGAGATAAGGGATGACACCCAGCTTCTGACAGTTAGTAAAGATGTCGGAAATTTGTTCTATGGTTGGAATGTAATGAACTTAAACAATCTTATTGATGACCTTCTCTCTTAGAAAATGGTATTTTATGGGGATGTGCTTGGTCTTGGAATGAAATATTGGATTCTGGGACCTGTTCATCTTCAGCTTCAGCTGTGTCCTCTGTAGTATACTCAATATTTCTCACCTCTCTTATCGGTAGTCCTTCATCAACCTTTTCTTGTCATAACTGAATGAATCCCCCTGTCACTCTTCTCTCTCTATTTTTGAGTGTTCTCCCCCTTTGTTTCTAAAAGGTTATCTTTCCCTGACAACGTCTCTCCTCTTGTTATCTCTACATGATGTCATGTATATCATTTTGTACATCAGAATGATGTTGCTACGGATGTCATTGTCCTACTGGAACATTGCAAAATTGTAGCTCGTATTTTTCAAACAACCTTTGGATCTGCCCATTGATTCTCATCGATCTCTAACTAGATGTATCTGTATTTATCCAAGATTCTTCTTTACTATACATTAATTTTTTTTTTCATGATGCCTACAATCCAAGGATTTTATGACCATATTCATCACAATAAAAAACAATAATTGTTACGAACACTGTCATACCTCCTTGGATTCATCCATGAAGGTGTCTTTCTTCTAAACTTACTTTGAGGTGTATGAGTAGCTCCTGGATGTCTTCCTTGATCTGATCTTATAAATATTTTAGTATTGCTTTCATTCTTTGAACATGAAGAACCTGAGTCATACCTGCTTTCCCTTTTTACAAATGAAGGATCTGTGTCAGACTTGTCTTCACCCTTTACAAATGAAGGACTTGCATTAGGTTTCTTAGGAGTATTAATTTCTTCCTTGTTGTATCCAATACTGGCTTTGTCATTTGGTGATATCTAACTATCCAAGATCTCATCCAGGGTCATGGAGTTGTTCAAGAACTTGATTTGGGTGTTTGACTTCTCAACCTTCTTTCTAAGATTCACAACTTCTTCTTCCATCTTATGACATGATTCTTCTTCTACTTCTTCAATCGGATAAATGCTAACAAAACATTCTTTTATTGCATCTGAGTCTTCTTATTTACTTACAGGGGAGGATTCAATATCAACATTATTATCTGTCTTTATGCCTTTAGCCACCACTTGTCCCGAGTTTACATACTTTATCTTACAATCTTTCTTTTTCCATGTGCTGACATTTCTAGCTAAGGGTTTTGTCCTTGGATCTGCTTTTTAATTCTTCAAATGGCAGTTTGCAACTTTGTGGCCGAAGTTATGACAATTATAGATTTCGAGCTCATCATTCAATAGGTCAAAGTGATTGGTGCAATGTTGTCGACTCATTGGCTGTTTAGTTATATGTTGCAAGGATTGTTTATTTCTTGACTTCCTCAGTTGCATGTCTCTAAACTTAATTTGACATTTTGCAATCTTATGACCAAAATTAGAGCAGTAAAAACAATAACCATGGAATAAATTTTGGTACCTAAAGAATGGCCTTCTTCTTGGCATTTGTTGCTCCATCTTCTGATATCTTTATTTTTCCTCAGGGATCATATTGTCTTTATTAGCTTCTAGTGGCAGAGTACTCACATGGTATGGTTGTTTGCTGACTTGGAACTTGATCATCTTTAATGGCTCTTTTCTTTCTGGCTCTTTGTTGCTTAAACCACTTACATAGCCTAAACTAGTCTTCAACAAAGGAGATCTATGTTTGCTCATAATTTTGTTTAGTTCTACTAAGGCTTTAATTCTTGGAAGATTTTGGAGATATAATTCTTTAAACTTCTCCATCTCTTTTCTGGTTTTTACTACCTCTTCTTCCAAGGGTTCACATCTTGCCTTCTTCTTTGATAACTGTTGTTTCAGAATGTCCTCTATTTTATTTTCCTCTTCTAATTCCACTTTTAGTAGGGCAAAGTCTTCATCAGGTTTTTTACTGTCTTTCTCGAACTTCATCAACAATTGTTTTTGCTTTTTCTTCTTAAATCTGAGTCTATCAATTTCTTCTAGGGAATTGATCAGTTCTCCTTCCAAGTCAACCATAACTTATTCATCATTGACATCACTTCCTATGATTTTATTATCATAATCCTCTTTAACCACAAGCATAAAGTCATTAACCTTATCTTCACAAGTAGAGTCACTATCTGTGTCTCCTGAAGAGTCATCATTGTTTACACATAAAATTTTCTTTTTACCAAATCTCTTGGATAAGTACTCCTCTTCACCTTCAAAGTTCTGGTCCTTCTTCTTTTGTGGACACTTAGAGAAAAGTGATCTATCTTTCCACAGTTAAAAAAATTGAAGGGAAACTTGCCTTGGTACTTTCCTGATCCTTTCTTTAGTCTTCTCACAAATTTTTCTTCAATTTCATTAGGCTCAGAATCCTCATTCTTATCTTCTCTAAATGATGCTTCTCTAGAGGTGGGTGTGTCTTTACCTATCCTCATTTCATATGCACTCAACATTCCTAGAATTTGATCAAAAGGAAGAACTTTTAGATCATTAAGCTCTTCTATAGAAGAGACCTTTGGGTTGAACCTATCTAGCAAATATCTCAATTTTTTCTGAACTAAAGAGGCTTCCTCAATTTTTTTCACCAAGTCCTTTCATTGCATTTACTAGTTCTTCAACTCTCTGAAAGTACTTCCCAACAATTTCATCCTCTTTCATCTTTAGCTGTTCAAAATGTAATCTTTAGGTTTGAAGCTTGGCATCCTTTACCTTCTCATTACCTTCACAACTGTTAATGACTTTGTCCCACATTCTGTTGGCAGATTCTAAGTGCATAACTTTTACAAATTCTACTTCTGCAAGCCCACTCAGAATAGCATTCATAGCCTTAGAATTGAAGTTGAATTCTAGCTTGTCATCCTTAGAGGCTAGTACAAATGGCTTTACATAACCAGTGTCTACCACATCCCAAACATCTGCACCTAAATCCATTATGTAGGTTCTCATCCTCACTTTCCAGAAGGCAAAGTTTGTTCCATTGAACATGAGATCTTTATTGGTTGAGGTTCCTCCATGGCTAGTAGTGTTTAATATCTAGGATCTACCCTTAAATAAAGGGAACTTGATCTTATACCAATTGTTGGACAACTGAGAGGGGGGGGTGAATCATTTGTTACTGTGCTTAAACAATTATAACCATTTTAATCTCATTACAAAACACTAAATGGTGGTCACAATAATTCAGTGAATTAAGAAATAGAGTATTCACCATCAATCACACACATGAAACACACAGACACAGATATTCCTGAGGAAACCCATAAAGGGAGAAAACCTCTTCTTCTTGATATGATAAGTAATCTTTATTTTATGTACATTATCATTCTTATGAGCACCAACTCCTTTTGAGGCTACCACCTCTGTTTTACAAGCAACAACTTGTTGAGAGCACCAACTCTCTGGTTTCTCTAGCACCCACTAGAAGGAAGAACCAACTCCCTTTGTATTCCAGCACCAACTTACAGTCACACAGGAACCAACCTGCACAATCTGCAACTTGTTGAGAGCACCAACTCTCTTGATTCTCTAGCACCAACTAGAAGGAATCACCAACTCCCTGAGTGTTCCAACACCAACTGGATGGAAGCATAAACTTCCAGTCACACAGACACCAACCTGTATAACTGAGAACAATAGTTCTCCCTTGCACCACCCTGCCACCCTAGTTGTTTTGGCTACAACCAGATGGAAGTTACAACTCCATGTGTCCAAGAACCCATTTGAAACTTTGAGGACAACAATTCTCCCTATCACCTCCCTACCACCCTAAAATATAAATATTTTCTTACAGAATATTATTACAATGATTCAATATTTATCAATGGCTTACCAATCTCATTAATGTTCAGCTACACTGCTCTTGTCTGCCTGCATCAATGTCTTCCTTCTTGCATCCCATTTCACTTTCTATTCTTCTACGATTTATCCTCTGTAGTGTTTCTATGCTCTGCTCTTTCTTCTCTTGCGCAACACACTTTTTGTTCAAATTCTCTTCTGCCTTTATCCTATGTGCACCATATACCTTCTATGTGTTATGCCTCCACATGCTCTTCACAGTGCCACTGATCTGCCCTTCAGGTTGTTCATTGTGTCTCATATATGTGCATCGGGTTGTGCACCGCCTCTCCTCCTGCCCATAGCATGGCTCACACCAAAATAACACACTCTTCTCTATTCTGCATGCCTTTCACACTCTGATTCCTCTTCTTGATCATCATTCAAACTCTTCATCTTCTCTGGAGGTTATTCTGTAACTGTTCATCATGAATGGTCATTCATCCTGAGATTCTTTTGGCATCACTGGCAGTAAAAGTCTTCGACACTTTTCAATCTGTCGATTGTCTCTTCATTCCACTGATAGTTACCTTGAGTCTCTTCATCTCCTATGGCGATCACCCTGAAGCCTCTTCAAATTCTTTGGTAGAAAAAATCAGTGGTTTCTAGAAGTTACCCACAGAACCTCTGCGCGATCATGCCTTTGGTGCCTTTTCCCTTCCTGAGAAAACTTCACAGTGGGCCCTATCTTTTCTAGCTGAGCCCCTTCCTTTCACGTGACCATGAGCTATGATTAGGCGCCTATCCAAAAGGTGCTTAGCAATATCAGTGATCTCTGATGTGGAGCCTAATGAAGTGCTAGCTCCTCCCTTAATCCTTCGACGATGTGACCTCTAGCTCTGACATGGGGCTTAACCTCCTGGGTGCTTCGTCACTTTGCATATCAAAAACTCCTACTGTGAGTTTCCTTGATTCTCCCAACTCACGATATGCGAAGTGGAGCTTAGAAACATTCTCACTCTTCCCTTAACCTTCGTCGATGTGACCATGGCTATGACCATGGGCCAAACATTTGAGCGCTTCACGTTTCATGAGCTCACTAAATTTGTTTGCAGTGTCAGATCAACAGTCAACAATGCTACCTCAATCAATGACTGTGATCACTTTCTGCATTTCAGGATTTTGGGTTTCTCGATGATGGAGCTTAGAGCACCTCCCTTCTTCCGAGTCCCGAACTCGTGATTTTCCAGACCAATGGTCCAGATCTCTCCGTGATCCAATGGTCGATATCACTTCTTCTCACTTCGGGATTTTGTGACTCACAATGTCATAGCTTAGAGAACCTCCCTTATTCCGAGTCCCAAAATCACGACTTCAATCACCTCTGATCAACGGTCTGATATTTCCCATGACTCAAGGGTCGAGATCACTTATTCGCACTTCGAGATTTCACGAATCGCGATGTCGGATCTTAGAGCATCTCCATTCTTCCGAGTCCCAAACTTGTGAATTCAATCACCTCATATCAATGGTCTAAGATTTCCCGTGACTCAATGGTCGAGATCACTTCTTCGCACTTCGAGACTTCATGAGTTCATGTCTCGTGCATTCATTCCTTCCTCTGGATTTTGTGATTTGCGAATTAGCGAAGCACTGATCTCTCCTCATGTGGCACATGTCCTTGCTAACGTGGATCTCCTCATGTGGAACATGTTCTTCTCCTGGATCTGATGGCCTATATTAGTCCTCGATCCAAGGGTCGAGTTCTCTCCTTCGAGAACTCGGACTTCGCGAGTTCCTACAACTTTCACCTTTGACTTTTCCAGTTCACGAGTCAGGGAAATGATGATCTCTCACCACGTGTTCTCTGGATCCAATGGCTCAGATCTCATCGTGACTTCCCATTTCGCGGAGTTGGGGGACTACTCACCTCCCTTCTACCAACTCCTAATTTTTTGAAAACCACTCCAAATCGACGACCTACAACCCTCTGTGATCCAACGTCTATGATGAAATCACGAACTCGGACTTCGCTAATTCTTGCTTCTCCTATCTCTGATTTCCTGACTTGCAAATCAACGCAACTCTGATCTGACAGCCCAGATCATTCACAATGCTCGATCCAATGATCATTATCACTCGTCCTCCTAAGATTTGTCTTTCTCAAATCTCTAAGTGTCAAAGGCCATGACCTTTGATCCTTCTGCGAGCCTTGATGTATGGGATATCGTCTGCGCATCTCATAACACTATCTCTCATGAGCTTCTTGAGATTTCTCTTCTACGTCTTCCCAAAAGGCTTCTGGTGCCTGCCTGGCACATTCTCACTGTAATCATGCCATTGTTTATGTTGCTATTTCCATCAATGACAAGCACACTCTGCCTGTAAAACATGCCAACAAGTATCCCTTGAATAGAATTTTCAACAAGAAATATTACTGCTACTTTTTGAGCCCAAAATGGAGGCATACTTGAAGTTGTTGATATGCAAACCCAAATGATGTCTTCTTGTTGACTCAAGTGTTTCTTGTAGAATCGACTTGGATTTGTTGAGACTAATCGAACCATGTTTGACTACTTCTTATGTTGTATACAGAGATTGTATGGATTTATAGAGACGGATTGTCTTTCATTTTTGGTGATAATGTTCATATTTCTTCAGGAGTGTTTCTTTACCATTCTTGATCAATTTTGCAGTCAGAACAAATTAAGGGGCATGCAATTGGGAGTAATATCCATATCATCAAGACACTAAATGATTAAGGAGTAGCACAAGTTCAGGGGGGGCATCCCTTTCCTATTGATGTCAAAGGGGGAGACTTACAGATAGGGGGATAATTGTTTTTATTCCTAGGAGAGTTGAAAATAGGGGGAGAGTTGCAGACAGGGGGAGAATTATTTCTATGTCTAGTAGACTATGTGTTTCCTTGCAAGATTGTCATCAATGAAAAAGGGGGAGGTTGTTGGAAGAATTGTCATTGATGTAAAAGTATTAATGGTGTCATTGATGTCATATTAAAACATTATAATACACATAGCATTTCCAAGTTTGATTTGTATATATAGGTTTACAAGTATATTAAAAAAGGGGTGCATGTGAAAAAGTAAAAAGTGAAATGGTGGTTTCAAACCCATGGGTTTGGGTATTTTCCCATGGTATTTGAAAAAGTAAAACAAAAAATGGGGATTAACTATTTAATCAATGGACATGTCCCTTCATGAAGGCTTATAAAAAATTATAAAAAGAGAAAGTATTGAGAGAAAGTGTGTGTGTGAAAAATGGATGAACAAAGATTGAATATCATTCCAAAAGGAAAGAGTTGCGAAATCAGTTTCAGGTCATCTTGGAATTTTCACGATAACTTATTGTATGGGATATTTCAAACCTTGAAACTTTGCAGAGATGGAGGAACAATATTGTTGTACATGTGGTAAAACATTCATATTCTCATTCACTATACTTTCATAGATATTCCTTGTGGAATTTAGGGTTACTGAATACTCATAAAATCCGTTTCAAACAGGTCAGTTTGGAACTTTAACTATAATTTATTTTTTTGAGATGGAGGATATATCTTGGTGTACATGTGGTAAAAATTTCAGATGTAATTTCAGAGATATGCCTTGTGGAAGTTAGGGTCCCTGAATACTCCTAGAATCAATTCCAAATAGGTCAACTTGGAACTTTTGGTATAACTTATTTTCTGGGATGTTTTATACCTTGAAATTTTGTAGAGACAGAGGAGAGGTCTATCTGTAAATGTTTTCAAAATTTCAAATGTTTTTTTGTTATACTTTCAGAGATATTCCCTGTAGAATTTAGGGTTATTGATTGCTCCCAAAATCAATTTGAAATAGGCTAGTTTTGGATTTACACTATAACTCCTTTTCTCACACTCTTCAGATTGTGAAATTTTTATAAAACAGAGGAGACATACATAGGTATCTTAGGTAAACATTTCCTATGTTGGTTCGTTGTAATTTTTGAGATATCCTCTATGGAATTTAGGGTTTCTGAATGGTTTTTAGATCAGTTTCAAATAGATCAATTCAAAATTTTCACTATAAATTATTTTCTGGGACACTTCAGAATGTGAATTTTTTGTAAACCGGAGGAGACATATAGATGTACCTCAGGTAAAAATTTCATATGTCAGTTCGTTTTACTTTCTGAGATATGATCTATGGAATTTAAGGTTTTTAATGGTCCTGAGATCGATTTCAAATAGGTCATTGTGGAATTTTCACTATAACTCATTTTTTGGAACTCTTCGGATTGTGAAAATTTTAGAGAAGAAAGGATATATACAGAAGTAGCTCAGTTAAACATTTTAGAACCAGAATTGAAAAATTGTATATGTGGTATGTTGTACAAGTTTTTTCTTGGGAAGAAACCCAAAACAACAAGCTTTGGAAAAGTTACCATTTGGAAATTCAAATTTTGGTTAGACCTGATGAAGGTAGAAGTACTGAGAAAAAATGATGAATAAAGAAGTAGTGTGTATACCTGGTGAAGGCAGGAGAAAAAAGTAGACCTGGTGAATACAAAAGTAGCAAGTAGAATCAATGAAGGTTGGTGTAGATCACACAAAGAGATTGGTTTCTCTTGCTAAGTTGGTGCTTAGTGGTGGGGATTGGTGTCTCCTGGAAATTGGTCTCTATGAAGATATGTAAGAGTAGGTTGGCTCTACTCAAACAAAAATATTGGAAACTCTTTCTAAGTTGGTTCTTAGTGGCAGGGATTATTTTCTCCAATAGGTTAGTGAATATAAATATTTGTAATAGTAGGTTGGTGCCTACAAAGAATTATAAAGAGATTTTTTTTGGTTTTCTCCTGAAAGGGTTTCGACATAAATCTTGTGTTCAATGTTTTGCAGTTAATAAATATCATATGTGATTTTATTATGGTTTATGAGTGTTTGAAAAAGTTAAAAGTTGTATTATATTGATTTCCCCCCCACCCTCTCAGTATAAGTTTGTGTTCAAAACCTAACATAAGGCTTGATTAATGTTCATGAATGCTCTTTTTTCCTCATCAATCCACTTCAAATCATGATCTTTCTTCAACATGTTAGAAATAGGATTTACGATCTCTGCAAAATTAGGGATAAAACACCTCACAAAGTTAATACGGCCAAAGAAATATTGGATAGCTTGTTTGGTCCTATGCAAGGAAAATTCTTGAATCCTCTTCACCCCCTCAAGATAAATCTACACATTGTCTTTCGAGACAATATGCCGCAAAAGTTACCAACATGGAATTCCTTGTATTTAGATATATTCCCAAGGTATTTAGATATATTCCCATGGACTTGCCCCTATCAAATATTTTGCATAGTTTTATAATATGAACATATCTATTCTTAAAAAAAATAGTAATATCATCTTAATATACAACTTTGAACTTATACAAATAATGTTGGGGAATAGGGTGGAACCTATAAAGAAATAGACAAACAATTCTATAGATGATCGAATATGGGACAAAAAAATTGAAATATATAGGTGGTGTTTGAAGATACCGTTACAACACTTAAGCAAGGCACACTGTGATCAAAACATCATAATACATATTGGACTTCGATATCTCCATATGATATCACTCGGATCGCTTGTTGATAATGACTCAAGGAGTGTGCTACTTATAGCCTCAATATCTAACAAACTTCCATAGAATCAGAAAGATCTTATCCACATATTATTGTTAGTTGTTAGATTTGACTCTGCCAAATATGCATTGTAGAGTTGGATCGACCCGATCATCCATGTGTCCAACTCGTAGTCGATTTCTAGGCTGGTCGATCCATCGCCCAACTATATTCAACCATTGGTCGAATTTCCAACTAAAAATCATGTCTACTACTCAAACGGATGATGTAGAAGTCTAGTTGATCACTTGATCGACTGTATCCATAAGTAGGTCAACTTCTTGATCGAATGAATCCAAAAGAAGTATGATGAACCATCAATTCTTGATGTTCCAACACCCCTCCATCAACATATGTGTCTAGAGATTCAGTAGGTGAAATTATGTCTTCATGACACCCCCCCATAATTGCATCTTCCTAAATCCCAAGCATCATATAAATCTTGATAAATATATCTTGGTGAAGATATCAGTAACCTGAGCATTTTCTTTGAAATATTCAAGAGAGACAACTTTCTCATGAACTAGTTGTCTCAAATAGTGAGCATGGAGCTCAACATGCTTCATATTATCGTGGGAAATAGGATTGTCAACAACCTAAATGGAACTTTGGTTATCAAAGTATATTGTAGTTGAGGTTTGAAAAATAAATCCAAGTTCTCCCAAAAGTCGGCGAATCCATACTACTTCAGTACATGCTTGAACGATGTCGTGATATTCATCTTTCGTAGTAAAAAAAAAGAACATCATTTTTTATTGCATGACCACACCAATGGTATAGTGATAAAGAGAAAAACATATCTAGAAGTGGACTTCCGATCATCATTATCGCCAGCCCATTCGGATTCGATGAAGCTGGCCAACGAATATGAACTTCGACAATATCTGATACCAAAGTGAGTGGTACCCTTAAGATAACTAACAATTCATTTGATTGTTTTCCAGTGGTTTTCTTTGGGGTCCTGTATAAAATTAGAAACCACACTAACAACAACGAAAATGCTAGGTTGACTGTGAGTAAGATAAAAACTATTATCGACCAATTCTCGATAGAGTGTAGCATTGACTGTGGGTGTTTGACAAGTTTTGGTAAGATTTACTCCATATTTAAAATGAGTAGCATAGGGATTGCAATCATCCATCTTAAAATGTGTCAACAAATCCATCGCATAGTGATAATACTTGAAGACCCAAAAAATAATGTAGAGTACCAAGATTTGTCATGTCAAAGGAGTCAACAAAATGTTTCTTCAATCTATGGATGAGATCAATATTATTTCCAATAATGAGTAAGTCATCTACATATACAACAACAATCAAAGTGTATCCATTGGTATGGAGTACATACAAGTTGTGATCATATTCACAATGTTTGAAACCAAGTCGGAAAAAGAAACTGTTGATCTTAGCATACCAAGCTCAAGGAGCTTACTTCAAACCATAGAGAGAATTATTGAGATGATAAACCAAGTTAGAATATGTCACAAAACAAGGTGGCTATTCCATGAAAATTTATTCAGATAGGTATCCATGAATAAACACACTCTTCAAATCCATATGATGGATTTTCCATCCAAAACAAGCAACAAGGGAAAGAATGAGTCATACAGAGTTCATATTTGCAATAGGGGAAAAGGTCTCAGTGTAGTCAATTCCTTCTTGTTGAGAAAATACCTTCACAGTGAGGTGTAATTTATGTCTCTCAACAATACCTTCAGAAGTAAATTTTGTCCCATAGACCCATCGACACTTCACGATGTTCTTTCCTTTCCATCAGGGAACTAAGTCCCAAGTGTGATTCTTTGACAAAAAATCAAGTTTTTTTCTGCATAGCCTATTCCCATTCAGGTCGTCCTTGAGCATCTGAGTAATAAATAGGATTACAATTTCAAGTGCATGAGTGATCAAGGAAATTATAGCATGTTTCTTTTGACTTCGAGTTTGTCATTCGGAGGAAATGTCACTGGCATCAGCTCCAGTAGCTTCAATTGTCTTGACAACCCATTTGGGTAGAAACAAAACAAGTGAACTAGTGTTCACTACAACAAGTTGATCATAAGTCAGAGGGCCTTCAATTGGAAGACCAATCAAAATAGAGGATGATGGACTAGTCGACGCTAAGGTCGACGGTTGAGTCGAAACATGGATAAAGTTTGATTGTCCAGTTGAAGGACTGAAATATGGAACAAGAGAGATAGTGTCAAAGACAACATCAAATATATCATCATGGAACAATCCATATGAGTCATGCAACAACTTAATTCCATAAGACTTCTCATCAAACCATACATTTCATCTGATAATAATTTGTATCTTATGAAGATCAAACAATCGATATGCTTCCGACTCTTTATATTATCCCATCATGATGCAAGCATGACTCTTTGCATCCAAATTATTTCTACAATCATCAAAAGTATGAGCTGAGGAAACACATACAACCACATGGAGGTGGCCAACTAAAGGCTTCTTTTCACACCATCATTCGACTGGAGTCACTCAAGAAACAACTTGAGTTGACATGCGATTGAGAAAATAATTTGCACAATACACAGCTTCAGCCTAGAAATGAGAGGGTAGATATTTATCCTGCAAAATACATCTAGCCATTTCAACTAATGTTCGATTATGCATTAGGCAACACCATTCTGTTGAGGTGTGTGAGGAACCGATCATTTCCAGTTAATACCAAATCAAAATAGGTATTCTTCAGAAGGTCAATTTACATATTCACTTACATTATTTGATCTCAAGCATTTTATGGGTCGACCACATCGATTTTTAGCAAAGGCCTTAAACTTCTTGATATTTTCAAAGACAAGGTTCTTATTCTTCAGAAAATAGACCCATGTGAAACGAGAGAAATCATCAACGAAAGTAAAAATGTATCTTGCACCTACCAATGAAGGTAGACTGATGCAACATACATCACTATGAACCAAATCCAATGGGTTTTGTGCTCACCACTCTTTTCCAGAGTTGAAAGGTGCCTCATGATGCTTCTCGAGAAAATAGCCTTTATAGAGTCCTTCAGGGGGAAACACTTTAAGTAAATAAACAACCATGTTTTGAATTTCCATTGACTGAAAACTGCAAAAATTCAAGTTTCCAAGTCTTTCATTCCAAGTTCGACTTCGATCATCAGAGTGAGAAACAAGAACAGTTAGTTTAGTGTCGGGTCAAGTTGTGTCACATAATTTATATAGATTGTTCGTCGGGTTTAGAAGCCTACTAGTGAAAATTGATTTCTATTTCTTCAAATAAAAAACATAGAACTAATATGAAAAAAAATCCACAATATTATCTATCTGTTTTAACTAAGCAATAAACAACATATTGGCACTAAGGTTTATCACATGATAAATGTCGAAAATCTTCTAATTTTGATAGGTAACGTCACCCTGACCAATAACATCCAGAGTGAAATCATTGCAACATAGATCTTCCTCTCCTTAGCTTCATCCAACCACATGAACAAGGAATAGTACTTGGCCATATGGTGAGTGCATCATGATTCAACTACTCATTCGTTTTGTGTAGAATGAGATAGAAAGGCTTGAGAAATTTTGACTTGGAAGGTGAAATTATAAATGGGTCGACAAACATTGGGATTGTTTCCTTCAATTCATTTAAATTTATCTTCTAAAGTGTCTCTCTTATTATAGAAAACTTTCTCCACATGTCCAATATTTCCACAATATTGACATGTCTTCTTCTTTCGAATTCCACGAGGTGCATCTGTCTGTCCCTTACGTTTCTAGTTATGGTATCCAAATTTCTATGTAGAGGTATCAAACTATACTTTTTCCCTGAAATTCGACTTGCCCTTTCCCTTGAGAAAGTGGGCTTGATGTTTACCACCAATATTTCCTTCAAGTAGTCCGTGTTGATCAATAATTAAAATACCATAGAAAGCTTCAAAGTTGTAGTCCTTACCATCTTCCTTGCATGTTTTCCAGTTGGTTGTTACGAACATAAACAACATAAAATAAATATAAATACTTAATAATAATAACTTAATTAAATAAATGAAAGATCAAGAGGAACATACCTCTTCATTATCAAGAGGAATGTACCTCTTCACCTTGTGATCAATCAATGTTATAAGTAAACCATCACAAGGGTGGTTATATCATCATATCTTATTAATTTATCAATCAATTATACAATTCATAAACATTTTGTCTACAAATTAAATAACAAGCTTACTTGTTACAGTGGTATCAAAGCCAATCCCTAGAAATTATGGGTTAACCTTGTCCATACAATAATCGTCAAGGCTTGTATCTGCTGCATCATCCATCTGTACCATACATATTCCATTGCCAATTCATAGCCACCATCCATACTATTAGCATCTAGGATGTACAAGAGTCAAGGTTTTCTCTCATTTTTCAAATTTTTGTTAGTCTAGTCTCAGAAGGTCTCTTGGTCCTTGTAAGTCATGTGTTATGTCTTTCTTATAATTCATTGGTTTAAAACTTGTGATCTGATCAAAGTACAACTACAAAGTCTTGATGTCATGATGGTGGTTGTCATCATTTGTAAAGAGGGAAGGTATTGGTCATATTTTCATAACTTGAGGTCACCATCAAGTATTTTGTCAAAAAAGGGTGTATAAAAGGTTTAAAAGATCCACTTAACTGTTTAACTATCATATCACTTGTCTAATCGTTTTTTATGCAGACTCTCCTACAAGTTCGTAGCAATTCAAAATACCTCATGCACTAAATCGTACATAATTACGATTTTGGGAACATGGCACTTGGTGGATTCTTGTTTTCAGCACCTTATCATCATCAAAAAGGTTGAGCTCAAATGGAAGGTTCAATTGTTTCATGCTATTTTCATTTGCAAATATTTTGTTGAAGACTATTCATCGCTGCAATCGTTCCACTGCTAAAATAGTTCGTGTTGCAAACTTTCTTATAGTATTTGCTGGCGAGTTAAATGATTAAAGGGGAAAGGGATCCCTTATTGGTATTAAAAATGGTGAATACAGTGTGCAATAGATTTGAAAAAAACATGCTTCTACAGAGATTTCGCAGCGAAATCCAGATTCGTTGCGAAACTGACATACAAAGAAATTTCATAGCAAATTAGTATGCTGCAAAATAGTATTTTCATCATATATTTTAAAATACACACTCAGTTTTTCTAAAATAGATTTTGGAGAAAAATCATAATGTCATTGACTTGCTGACCAAAAATCAGTCTGACCCAGTTTGTAGTTTGGGAGAAACGTAAAAAACATCATCTACAGGAAAGTTCATAGTGAATCCTGCAGATGCATTGCGAACTCTAACAATTTGATAAATCCAAGTTATGGGAGAGCTTCCAACTATCAAAGGAGGTTCGAATGGTTCCCTAGGAAGTAGTTAGACATCAAGGAACACTTGTACCTAATATCCATCTCCACTATATCTCCAACATGAGTTGGTTGTAGTTGCATTTATCATCACCAACAACTTCCTGGAATCTAGTAGTTTGTTAATTTTTTGTTTGTTTGTCTATTGCCACACCTCTCCAAGGCACAAAATCCTATGCTAGATCTAGGTAAAGAATCATACAGGGATTCTTTATGAAATTTTCTATTTAATGGGTGATATGACTCCAAAAAAAGGGTTTGAATAGTTGGAGGGGAAGCTCTAGCATTTTGCTTTCATACTGTAAAGTTTTCCACACTGTGTATGTACAAACTTAAGACTCTTGGATAATTTAAGATCAGCTCCTTTTTATACCTTTTCATACTATATTATTTTCTTACTTTGAATTTACCTACTGATAAATGATTTATCTTTATTACTTGTGTTCATGAATGCAGTGACTGATTTACTGTAAATTTGTTGATGCAAGTATTGTCAAAGCACATATTCTTGTTGACTAGGAGGCTCCTTGTTAGTAAGAATTCCATTTTATGTGTTCTAAAGTGCATGATGTAACTTGGTTCATGTATTTCACCTTTCTCCTTGAGTCTTCCATATTTTCACTGAATTTCTAAATACCATTGATCTAAGATTATTCAAGCCTTGCTTGCTGGAGTATTTTTTGTGGAAAGTTTATGCTAATATCTCGACTGAGTATATCATCTATTCGTTATAGTTGAACTAAAAACTTTATCTTTAGAAAGATACAAATTTTTGATGGGTATTAGGATTACACCTATAGAAGTCTAGGTGTGACTTCTAGTTCTAACATTTCTGGCACTATTGTCGGGGACGTAGTTGAAGATTTTCCCCGGGATAACGAAAAAGCTTAGATCCAGTCTTTGATGGTGAACAAAGGTTGCTGACATAGTAAATATTGCATCATTCACTTGACGTATCCATGAAGGATAGATCTAGTGGTGACTCCACAATTTTAGAATGTTGAAGACATTTGTTGTTGTTTTGGATCAGAGGTTTTCACCTCTTAACTTTTCCGTAGTTCTTGGTTTCCCACATCTAGCAGCTCATATGTCAGAATGGGGATATTTTCTGCCTATATTCAGAGAAAGCAAGGAGGATAATCCTGCGCATCATCTCATTAAGTTTCATCAATGCATGGATTAGCTAGATCTATATCATGAGGATGTATTGATGAAAATGTTCATGCATTCATCAGATGGTGATGCATGTCAATGATATTTCTCACTACCTCATTCTAGCATTTCATCATTAAGGGAATGTCATTCATCATTTAATGAGCACTATAAAAGGTATTTTTTAGTTGAATTCCTATTTGAGAATTTTTGTGAGGAGTTTGAAAAAAATATTCAGCATACAGTAGGTATTTCCTCAGATTGTAAGCCTAAAATAGATGTTTCTATTGAAGAAATCAAGAAAAAATCATATCATTCCTTCCTAGTTTTCTAGTGTTGAAAGTGTTAGGTTATGAAAAAGGTATAAATATCTCCCTTTTTCCCAAATTTCATGATGTCATCTTGATTGAATTTTTTATTATTTAGGAGAAAATAGAATAGAAAATGAATAATAAACTCTTTAGCGTTATTGTTGAAGTTAGATTACAAAGATCCTAAATATGATTGGAATTGTCTGGTTTTATTACAGGATTGGTTAAATATTGTCAAACCCAAGATAGCAAAGGAAATCTTGAAGATGCGTAAGCTATTGGAGGTTGAAGACTTTATGGCGCAAGGAAGTTTTGAAGATGATCGAGTTGATTATATTGTAATAGTAAAGCAATCCTAAGGATCTCTCAATCCTCAGGATAACTTAATTTACCCAGATTATTCTAATATATGAGTAAATAGATCTTGAAAAGAGTAGAAGAATTGCACCCAAGAACTCAGAACTTAGAATTGCTATGAATTAGCAGTTTTTGTAAAATGTTGTACCAACTATGAAATCAATAGAATCTTAGAGCGATTTTATCATTTCTATATACTGAATTTCAAATAGCAGTGCTTCTAAGGACCAAGGGCCCAGTCTAAAGGAGCTACTGTTTGACCTATAATTGTATCAGTTCAATTTCTGTTTTGTGATTCGATTCTCTTTTACAGTAGTTAAATGAATGCATAAGTGTGTTGATGATTTTGTGTCAATTGCAAGAGATAGATATTCCCTGAAGCATTAGATGATTGTTGTTCAAATTCCTATTACTAAGATTTGATGCGTGACAGTTCCTCATAAGTTCACATTTGTTGTTCCTTTCATTTAGTTTACATTTGTTGTTCCTTTCACTTAGTTTACATTTGATGTTCCGTTTACTTAGTTTACGTTTGTTGTTCCTTTCTATTAGAATATAGTTGTTGTTCCTTTCAATAGAAATATGATTGTTGTCTCTTTTCGACTAGATTATAGTCTCTGTTTCTTTCCATAGATAGAGTAATTCACCTTTTTCTTTCTAGCAATTTGATTCATAATAATAGTCATTTATGCAAGTCTTTATCTAGATTAAATTACTTCTCTTAAAATGAATTCAATAGATTAATTAGTTCCTTTCCATTGCACATCTTTAGATTTCAATCCCTAGAATCTTTAATGAATGTTTGAGGAACTTGATTGTTGATAAACTCAGATTTGCTTTCACTACACGATTTTAGCCTCTACGAGCTATCTACATAGACTTTGTCGATATTATTTGAGATAAAAGATGAATCCTCAAGTTGATAAATTAATGTTAAACTAAGGCTGTTTTTAGACATCTTTAGAGCCCAACATTTTGGCGTCGTTACCGGGGAAGAATGTCAAAGGTAGCATAGATTGTGCCTATGGAGGATGAGGTATTGAAGACGAAAGGTAAGAACCTATGTAGGCAATAAGTAAGATGCTTATACCAGCGCCTACCTCCAGCTGACGCATTAAGAGGTTGCATAGGTGTTTTTTTTTCTTTCTTGATTTTCCTTTTTTTTGTGTGAAGTGTGTATGACTAAGAAGAAAGATCTTGAAAAACCAAAACCACCACCAAAAATTACCAAATCCCAGGGCTCGGTGCTCCATGGAAGAATCACTTTCATAGACGACATCATCCGAAAAGTATAATATCAAGCTTTGGTTGGACCTAGGAAGGGATCTACACGAATCCCTCAGGTGGCAGTTTCACCAACTGCATCCCACGCCGAGATTCACAGCAAAACTGAAGGGATTGAGCAAAGCTTTCAGAGCATAGATCTTCCACCCCTCAACCCTTTAGAAGAGGGAAACTCTTGTAATCTAGAGGAAGGAGAAGGAGAAACCAGTGGGATAGCTAAGACAGACCCACGACCCAATCATGAATCTCTCGTGAAAGAAGAAGGCATACCCAAAATTCCAGATAGAGGGAGTGCAATCAAATCCCATAGAGGATTAGATAACCAATCAATTCAAATAAAACATCCAGATCAAGAAATCCCTGAAGATTTCTGGCATATTTTCGATCAAATGGCACAACCAAATCCACAACGTCCCCAGACTTCCACTTTGGAATATCTGATAGTTGATCCAATCACCAATGCCCCCATGAAAGCAATTCCCCTACAAAACCTGCCAACCTTTCATGGATTAATCTCAGAATATCTAGACACATTCTTATTTGAATTTGATGTCCTATGTAGAGGGTATGATTACACCTCTGAACCCCAAAAATTAAAATTGTTCCCCTCCACTTTGAAAGGAGTATCTCTACGCTAGTTCATGGGATTAGGGGGAGGAACTATAAACTCATGGGATGAGATGAAATAGGCCTTCTTGACAAAATATCAGGATTATTGTAGAACCAGAGACTTAAAAGATGAAATCTTTCAAATGACTACAAAAGAAAATGAATCATTAGAAGAATATGTCGAGATATTTCAATATAATTTACAAAGATCACCCTATGACACGTTACCAGGTGAAGTACTTAAGGCAACTTTGATTAAAGGTATGAAAGATGAATGGGAAGAAACATTGAATTTAATGGGGAAGGGTGACATTTATCAAGAAACTTATGATGACATCATCCTACTGTGCATCAGGTGCTCAAGAGGAAGTTCACAGACTAGATCAGGGATGCGTACCCCCCTCACCAGAAATAACAATATTATCAGCGGGGGTGTTACACGAGCTAAAGTTGGTAATCTCTTAGAAAAATTCAAAACAGATATTATGAGCACTCTGACTACACAATTGCATGTGTTGCAGGCCAAACAGAAAAAAACAGAAGAAGAACAAATGTTTTCCATATTTTGCCACAAGTGCAGAAGAAAACATGGTCCAAGGGATTGCCCTTTGGATGTGGTCCGGGTCTGTGCTATTTGCACCAAGGATCATGACACAGAAAAATTCCCATCGCTTCCTGGACTGAAATTTGTCTTTAGAGAAGTAGAAGAAGAAACAAAGCCATTATATCTGATGGATCAGTGTCGTCAATGGAAGAATCGACCTCCAAATACACTGTAGGACCCATCCTTTTTATTCTCTAGATAGTATAATTAGCAGCAAGCTCCTGGTAGCACATGGTAGGGTCAGTCGTTTACTAATCAGAGTTGGCAGCCCCATAAATACCCACCTGCAAATTCCACTTGGCAAAACTAGCCCGCTGCAAATCCTGCCTGGCAGAATCAGCCAACTGCAGTTTCCACTTGGCCTAACTCACAATATCCCACTTCATCCTGGAAAAACTCAAATAAAAACATCTACCCTTCACAGTGGCCCAACAGGACTACCCAAAAACCAAATTGGAATCAGAATTGGCAACACCCCGTGGGGATAAACAACCAACCCATGGGGATGGACCCTCAAACTCAGCCTATGTTACAAGAACCACTCCAATTTCCCCAAAACCCACAATCCCAATTGCGCCCTCAACTACTAGCCCAACCTCACCCAAATCCAAATAACAGACTATCTCAGCTTGTCCAGATTATGGAGAATGGAGAAGGAGAGACCAACTCAGTAGGGTGCAGTGACCTATGGTTGAAATTGGGACGAATAATCTCTCCTGAAGAAAATAACATTTTTCAAGAGCAGGAGAGTGAAAAACAACCAGCAATAACACCTTCGACTATGGTAATAACAGAAGAAATCGAGCAAGAGGGAAACACAGTCGAATCACAAGATCCTAATAAGGATGCAACACCCTCCCCTCCGTTCCCTGAAAGATTGATGATAGAAAAACCGACCATATATCCCAACTTCGACATTGTAGGGGAACTCAAGAATTTATATATCAAGATTCCACTCCTGCAAGCTCTTCAGGACATCCCAATCTAAGCAAAAGAGATCAAGGAGCTATGTGGGAGAAAGCCCGTCAGAAAAATTAAAAATCCATCATCAACAGTCCGCGTGGTAGGATCCTTGTCCGATCTAATTTTAGGTAGACAAGAACTGATTAAATATGCAGATCCAGGGAATCCCATAGTGACAGTTCAGATCCAGGGTTGTTCTTTTCCCAATACACTAGTTGATTTGGGAGCATCCATCAACATCCTGACTATGGAAACCTGCAATACCTTAGGTTTTAACTCCTTCGAACCCACCACAATAATGTTGCAGTTAGCAGATCGATCGATAGTTCGACCGGTTGGCACATTACATGATATAGCCATCTCTGTCGACTCTTGGGAATATCCGGCGAACTTCCTCATCATCAACCCAAGAAGTGGACTTGAAGGGCATCCATTGATACTGGGTAGGCCATGGCTTGCAAGAACAGATGCGTACATAGGATGTCGAGCAGGTAATATGACAATCACTAGAGGGAGTATCACAAAGAACCTCACTTTATATCCTCCTGCTAAACCAAGTCCAACTTTCGTATATCCACAATTTCCACCACCACGATACCCAGAGATGGATTTACAAGCCCCTCTTACGTAGGAATAAGCCCTCAGACTTAAAAATCAACTAGAGGATGACGTAATCAGTGGGTTTATCAATAATCCAGCCACCATGAGTAACCTGACCTGCCAGATGCTCTAAGTTGTTCTAGACTGTGAAGCACAGGGAGACCTTCTGGAAGATTTAATGGAACAACAAATTCCAACTACATTCGTTCATAATAGCAAACCCGTCGAGATTGCACCAGGGAGGTATCTAAACATCAATGTCAATTTAGATGAACAACAGCAGCAAAAGCTAATTCAAGTCCTCTCTAAATACCAGCAAGCTTTTGCATGGGAATATTCTGATATGAAAGGTATTGATCCACAACTCTGAACACACCACATTTATGTTGAAAAAGATGCCGAGCCTATCCGACAACCATAGAGAAGATTGAATCCTCACCTCAGGGATATCGTTAAAGAAGAATTACAAAAGCTATTGGATGTAGATTTTATATATCCCATCTCAGATAGTCGGTGGGTTTCCCCATTAGTGATCGTCCCAAAGAAAAATGGGAAATGGCGCATCTATGTTGACTACAGGGAACTTAACAAAGCCACTCAAAAAGRCCACTTCCCTTTGCCTTTCATCGACCAGGKCCTGGATACTTTSGCAGGAAAGAAATTCTTTTCTTTCCTAGACAGTTTTAGTGGGTACAATCAGATTCAGATTACCCTAGAAGATCAAGATAAAACTACATTCACATGCCCCTAGGGAACTTTTGCATACAGAGTATTACCCTTTGGAATTTGTAATRATCCAACCACTTTTCAAAGGGCCATTCTGAGCATTCAATGATCTGATCAGTGAAGGACTTGAAGTCTATATGGATGAATTCACTCCTTATGGCRACGAATTCAATCAAGCATTGAATAACCTGGAGAAAATATTAGAGCGGTGCATTGCGACCAGGTTATGTTTAAGCCATGAAAAGTGTCACATGATGATGATAGAAGGTGTGGTACTAGGGAATTATATCTCTGCATATGGAATTAGGGTAGATCCAACAAAAATAGAGGTAATCCTTAATCTACCTACACCACACACACAAACTGAGGTACGTAGTTTCCTTGGCGCTTTCGGATACTATCGTAGATTTATGGAAAATTTTGCAAGAATCGTTGCACCTTTACATGATTTGACTGGTAATGTAGAATTTCAATGGTCCGACAAGTGTGATGTGTCATTTGCAGGACTCAAGAAGTTGATCTCGACAACACCGGTGTTGAGGGGGGCAACTTGGAAAATACCATTTCACATCTCCACCAATGCATCAGATATTGCCATAGGCGTTGTCCTCGGACAAGAGGAGGATAAGATAACCTACGCCATTTATTTTATTAGCAAGAATATTAATCCATTTGAACTTAATTATATAGTAACATAGAAAGAGTTTTTAGTTGTTATACATGCCATCAATAAATTTCGTCATTACATAACAGGATATCCGGTCATTCTGTATAATGATCATTCTGCTATTAGATATCTAGCTAATAAACCAATTACTAATGTACGGGTCACTCGATGGTTGTTACTATTGCAGGAATTTGATATCACCATCAAAGATCGACCCAAGAGAGAAAACCTCATCGCAGACTTCCTATCCCACATACCCAAAATAGACGACTCCTTAACAGTCGAAGATCGATTTCTAGATGAGCATCTGTTTGTCGTTACTACAAAGCCACCTTGGTACGCTGACGTGGAAAATTACCTGGCAGTGGGAAGATTACTGGCACATCTTTCATCAAGGGAAAGAAAATTGATCGTCTAGCGTAGCGCATGATTCGCCTGGATCAACAGATATCTCTTCCATATAGGAGATGATCTCTAGATCCGTGGATGCATACAAGATGACGAATCTACGACATACTAAAGGCCAGACATGATGAGCCCTGTGGTGGGAATTTTGTAGATTGCAGGACTGGACACAAAATTCTATAGATGGGCTATTATTGGCCCTCAATATTCAGAGATGTGAAGAAATATGTCCAGACCTCCAATAGTTGTCAACGGATGGGAAAACCAGGTCAGGTTGATGAAATTCCTTTGAAAGCACAAGCAGTTGTGGAAACATTTGAGAGATGGGCACTAGACTTCGTTGGCCCCTTCAATCCAAATTCAAATTAGAAGGCCTATATTCTAGTTGCAATGGACTACATGACCAAATGGGTAGAGGCAGAAGCCTTACCAAATGCAACAGAAGAAGTAGTCATCAAATTTCTTTTCAAATTATTCATACGCTATGGACTACCAAGGGAGGTAATTACTGATGGGGGGTCACAATTTACAGCTCATAGAATCACCACCACCCTAGATAATTATCATATCAAACAAAGAATTACTTCTCCGTACCATCCACAAGCAAATGGCCAAGTGGAAAGAACCAATAAAGTCCTGGAGGCAATCCTGACAAAGACTGTCTCAACAAATAGACAGAATTGGGCTTCTGAGCTCCCAAATGCCTTATGGGCTTACCGCATAACATGGCATAATATCACTGGCTACTCTCCTTATCATTTATTCTATGGAAAAGAACCTATCTTCCCAATCGATTTTGAAATCAAGACTCTAAGGATGGCCCAGGAAATCGGACTGGATCTTACAAAAGCACATAAACAGGGCCTTCAGTAACTCAACGAATTGGATGAAGCACGCCTGGCTGTTGTAGAGCGCATGAATGTTATTTAGAAACAAAGAACGACCTGGCACGACAAGCATATAAAAAATAAATCATTTAAAAAAGGTGACTAGGCTCTCCTCTATGATTCCAAATTTCAGGATTTTCTGAGAAAATTACAGACACAGTGGCTAGGACCATACGAAATCAATGAATTCCATGATAATGGCACAGTCATGTTAAGCACCATCGACGGGTCTGGATCTCCATTTCGGGTCAATGGACACCTGCTACGAATCTATCATCAACCGCCCTCAAAAGAATATTTCTACCAAAAGGTAAGTAAGGACCCTACCGTTCAAATTTTGGCTGGCCGGGAAGGTAATCCAGCCACCCCAACTCCATAAATGTTGAATTATGTTGACACTGTACATACTGTATATAATTTTATTTTCTGTAGATTTTATTTAGTTTTTTATTATTATTTTCGACAATCATTCGAGAAAGTCAAAACTAGGGAGGATAACTGTAATGAACTCAATTAGCACTCTTTTCTGTTCCAAACTCCCGCTTCATCTCATCACCCAAACCTTGTCTTTTGCAGAGAAATGAATGTGCCATGATTCAGTAGCAACAATTGGGCAACTATAATGAAATTTATAACAGTAACAAACCATCCATTACTTAATTTTGAAATAAACCAACTCATAAATGAATTTAGTTGATGAGGAATCAACCTTGAATTCAAGAAAAATACATTGCCAGGTTTCTAAAAATTACCTATTCAGATGGTTAAAAATGGAACAATTGTTGTTCCTTTGAATGGAACAATTGTTGTTTCTTTTGCGCGCCTGTTGTTCCTTTGAACGTAACAATTGATGCTCCTTTGAATGGAACAATTGTTGTTCATTTTGCGTGCTTGTTGTTCCTTTGAATGGAACAATTGTTGTTCCTTTTGCGCGCCTACTGTTCCTTTGAACAGAACAATTGTTGCTCCTTTTGCGCGCCTGCTATCCCTTTGAACGAAACAATTGTTGTTCCTTTTGCGCGCCTGTTGTTCCTTTGAATGGAACAATTGTTGTTCCTTTTGTGCGCCTGTTGTTCCTTTGAATGGAACAATTGTTTTGCCTTTTGCACGCATGTTTTTCCTTTGAATGGAGCAATTGATGTTCCTTTTGCGCGCCTATTGTTCCTTTGAATGGCACAATTGATGTTCCTTTTGCGTGCCTGCTATTCCTTTGAACGGAACAATTGTTGTGCCTTTGTCGCACCCGCTGTTCCTTTTCCACACCTGTTGTTCATTTTGTTTTTCCTTCCCTACATTTCTAATAAAACACTAAACCTTTCCTTTGGGGTACAACTTTCACCAAATAATTTTCACCAACATTATTTCTAACGATCTATCATTATTTTGTGGACTATCTCCCATACCTTATCAAATTGTTTTTTTGGATCACTTTCTTCAAAATATCTTAAAACTTGTTCATAACCTGTAACCACCATAATTCGTTTCTTTTCCTTATACATACAAATACACTTAAATGATATCTCACCTTTATAATTAATAAGGAGTCTGTGGCACACTTTTACTTGGCATCCTTACACTTATTTACGCCATCCCTTACTCTTAAGGAGTAGATGAGCCTCCCTTCATACACTTCTAAAAAAAAATAAAAAATCAATCAAATGTCTTTCTTTTCCCATAAAGAATAGGGGGTCTCATCACAAGCCAACCTACCACGATCATTGGATACTAACCTAAGTGACATTCCCACTATGGCTACCACACCAGGGCAATGGCCTTTGACATTTTCTTTCGTCAAAGGACAAGAGGTCTCATCATGAGATGACTTGTTCACTTAAGTTACACTCTAGTGAGTGGCATTATCATCATCTGGATACCAAATCAGGATAATGGTATTTTTTCGGGAAAAACTTAAACCTTTTAATATATATATATATATATATAATANTCAAAAAGAATAGGGGGTCTCATCACGATCCAACCTACCACGATCATTGGATACTAACCTAAGTGACATTCTCACTATGGATACCACACCAGGGCAATGGCCTTTAACATTTTCTTTCGTCAAAGGACAAGAGGTCTCATCATGAGTTGGCTTGTTCACCTAAGTTACAATCTAGTGAGTGGCATTATCACCATCTGGCTACCAAACTAGGATAATGGTCTTTTTGGAAAAGATGATTCAAATAAGTATCAAGGATACAGGCTCATTTGAGGGTTAAAAGGCAACCCTGTCGAGGCTATGGATGTCTGTTGCCAATAGTGGCTATGCCTATGGTATGGAAGTTTACCTTAATCGCCAAGTTTCTACGTATCTCTATATTTCCTTCACTCAATAACGAGGCTATCATTTCGGTTGTATTCAATGAAACGAAAAAGTAACAACATTTGATATGTGGGATATTATTTAAATGAACGGATTTAATTTATTCGACGTATGTATCCTTAAAGAATTCTTTTGAGTATCGGTATATTTCAATTCCACAAAAGCAGATTAACGTTTAATGATTACCTTTAAAATATGATGTTTGAAAATAAATCATCAATCCCCATTGGCAGCCCCCGTACAATCATTACTTCTCACCATCAATACCTACACTCATTACTTTTCCCTACGCTGACGGTCGAGGTTGACCTTTATATTAATGAGGGGAGTGGACGCTCGACACGCTTCTCGATAAAGATATTAGTGATTGTAATAAATACCCACATTTGTAAACATTTGTTGTCTTTGATATTTGCTATTTTCAGTAATTTTTCCTCCAAGCTAGTCTAACCAAGTCTGCTACCAGGAACGATAGTTGTCCACATTTTCTCACAAAATGGGTGGAAGAGGTGTGCATAGGGAGCCAACTTTACTAAAGATTATAGAGCAAGCAAGAGACATCCTGCATCAGTTGGGGTGGATGGAGTACTTCAACCGTCTGCAAGGATACGACACGAATGTCACGCTTGAATTCTTTCAGAATCTGCAGGGAGAAAACTCTATGGTACGAGGCATACAAATCTAAGTCACCTCAGAAATATTAGCAGAGGTCACAGGCCTCCCTAACACATGCATTCATTGGATAGGAAGATACAGAACACTGAAGGAAGCTGTGGAAACTTTCACAGACCTTGGGGAAGAATTGGATAAGAAGGGAAAGGGACTCAATCCCAATACCCTCAGAGAACAATGGAAGGAACTTGTAGGGATAATTCAGCGGTTCATCACTTGTGATGGACGATATGATGTAATTCGACCTTGCCACCTCAAATTGCTGGCATCTTTAAAACAACAATTAGTACTTAATCTACCTTTTTTTTTTAATGCCATATTACATGAGGTTTCCTTAAGAACACAAAAGTCCAAGGACCCTGCTACTGTTATCAGTCACCACAGATTAGTTAAACTGATAAAAAATAAATCACTAAGTCAAACTCAATTGACCTGGGATAACTCGATTGAGGCCAATAGACCTCCACAAATGGAGCAGCCTGAATTATGCCATGAAGAACCACCACAGGAAATTGAAGATAGAAAGGCAGAGGAGACTACTGTCCAAAGAGAAATACCATCTCCTCAAACCAAATTTGAGGAAGGCCTTACCCAAATAACAGAGGCCCAAACCTCACAAACACAAGCATTAACGAAAAAGAGGAAGAGAGCAACAACTGCCCCTACAACCATCATTCAGACAATAAGAAGAAGCAGACGAATTCAGGAAACAACTGAAGCAATTCAGGGTACAACAAAACAACCTGAAGAACTTTAGAATTCTACAGAATAGTCTCCACGTGAGAATGCTTGAGAAATTGGGCAAGTAGAACAGACCTCACAAAGGAATGATCAGGAAGACACCCAAYCGACATTAGAACATCTGACAGAACAATTTATGAAGAGMTATGAGGTAGAAATAGCCCAGGTTTTGGGAAGCTTGGGAACCTCAATTGATAGAGGCACAAATAATCCAAGAAAATGCCCAAAACAAGCCTCCTCTTCAAAACCAGTTGAAGATTTTCCTGATATTGAAATGTCTTTTCCTGAGGATAGAGCACAGGAAGAACCTCATTTTGAAACCAGAAGTCCTCTTAGATAGAAAGAACATTTGGAAGGAGCAGAGGAACAACCATCTATTGGCCATAATGAAGAAGACCTTAAGACCTCTCATAAACAAAAATCAGCCAAGAGCCATAAGAAAATTAGAAAGTTAAAAAAAGAAAATAAATTATTGAAGAAAAAGGCTAAGCAGGCTGAAGTATTAAAGCAGAAGGTGGTTAAACTCAAGGAAATTATTAAGGAATTGAGGAAATAGCTAGAACAGGCAGATAAGGCCCACAAAAGAAAGAATAACAAAAGGGTCAGAGTGCAAGGAAGAAACCCTCTTCCTAAAGAAGCAGTTAGTACAAATTCTGTAGGGATACAGACAGACCCTGAAGAAATAGTAGCTCAGAATGAGGAAGCAATTCCTTTAGAAACACAAGAAAATATGACAGCTATAGAAGCAATTGATGCTGAGGTGAAGACAGACAACCTGATATCAAAGGAAATAGCTCAACTCCTTGAGCAGAATGCTACCATCAGGAGATTGGAGGAAGAATTGATGCAGTCTCAACAAACCCTGGTTCAAAACAGAAATGAGTTACTGACTATGGCAGAGCACCAAGCACTCCAGTCCTAGAAACAGAGTGTTATTGTGGATAGACTGGAAGAAGAGCTTACACAGTTCCAGCAAACATTAACTCAATCTAGGGAAGAGATGGGTGCTATGGAAGAATACCAATCATCCCAGTCTCAAGCACAGGGTGTCACCATTGATAAACTAAAGGCAGAGCTGGGACAAGCCCAGCAAGCATTGGCTCAACACCAAGATGAAATGGTCACTAGGGATGAATATCAAAAGATTGTTAAAGAACTGAAGGACATGACAACAACAGAGGGTGAGACCTATGCTGCGCTCACCAGAGCCCAAGGTAAGATAAAAAAAGGTGCAAACCCAATTAGAAAAAGCTTTGGAGCAAATCAAAGAAATCTGTGATGTCTACTCTGATGTTATTAATTGCAGAGACCCTACCACCACTTACACTGTATTCTTGCTAGAATGATATATGTTGTTAAGATTGAAGGCCATCAGAGTGGGAAAACCTATTTCATTTGCCACTGTACCTGAGTTTATTTCATGTTTCAGAGAGCAAGACGAAAAGGTACAATACTTTTTCTATGAATTGTACTTTCATAATTTCATTCTGGAAGAAAAAAAGGAAGATAAACCTGGCCCATTCATAGGTGACATACAGTTTTAGGAATTTCTGTCATTTACTCAGAACCAAGTTAGATGGGGTAAAGCTCATAAAACCTTCCTAAAGAGGTAAGTTGGGCTAGATCTCTGGATTAGGGGAGAACCTCCAAAGTCCTTTCCAGCCATTATGTGACATAAAACTTTATGAAAATNGGGGGGGGGGGGGTCGTAGACTCCTTGGCCCCTATCCATCTACAGGTTATACGTTCAGGTATCACTCATTTCAGGGAGCTTAAGGAGGAAGCTCTTGCTGCTTCTAAACTGAGATGGGATGCATCCTCCAGTGAAGTAAAGAGTAGGGAACCCTTTGGGTATAGGAATTTCTTTGCAACTACCTTCAGAATAGAGAGGTATTCTAGATTGCTTCAAGAGGAAGGGTTGCTTGGATTGGGTGTATATGCAATACCCCTATCATCTGGTTCCCTCCAGAGAGTTACCAAAAATATTATCAAATTAACAAGAAAAGGGAGGATGTTGCTTTTGGAGAACTCAAAAGAAGCAATGGGTTTAGAAGGCCTGGTGAACCAACCTTTCCATCTTACAACATTACTATTTTACATGTAAAATCTCAACTTGCATGAAGACATGCAAGAAGGTAAGTTGGGGGGGTATCTTAGGTTATGAAAAAGGTATAAATATCTTCCTTTTTCCCACATTTCATGATGTCATCTTGATTGAATTTTTGATTATTTAGGAGCAAACATAATAGAAAATGAATAATATACTCTTTAGCATTATTGTTGAAGTTAGATTACATAGATCCTAAATATGATTGGAATTGTCTGGTTTTATTACAGGATTGGTTAAATATTGTCAAACCCAAGATAGCAAAGGAAATCTTGGAGAT